>JACXGM010006336.1:0-33125 GCA_016801145.1 Umbra pygmaea | reverse complement strand
TTGGGAAGGGAAAGAACACAACTCCTCCAGACAATCTCTCGGGATATCTAATGTCCGATTTACAAATGATGTTGGCGCACCGCTTTACCGTCCTGCTTGGAGTCAATTTTTGTCGGACCTGCTCACATTGTAACGGTTGCTATGATGCGTGATTGGACAATGGCAGTTTTGGGGGAGGGGCCGGCGAAAGGTCAATTTGGTGCGTTAGTCTATTCTTAGAACATTTTGTTCTGTCATTTTTTAATCCATCTTCCCTTGATTAGCCATATAGACTGTCCTAATAACTTGCAACAGAGGATACCATTCCGAAATAATTTACCTAAATGCGTGAGTGGGTCAAATGGGTCAATAAAAGTGGGTCAAAAAAACGCTGTAACAGGTCACTAAAACCAAGCTTTTTTGAAAACTCCGGCAAGGGTGAAGTTTTTTAGAAACTCCGGTTACAGTGTTTTAAAGATTTTAGCTTGTGACGTCTGAGTACACACTGTTATCTCCTTAATAACAGTGTGTACTCAGTGTGTATTCAATGTCAGATTGTGCGCTACCATTCCGAAATAATTTACTTAAACGCGTGTGAGTGGGTCGAGAAGGAATTTGTATGTGGGTAGTATTTGGAATCAATAACAGGCTATGCTTTTAGCTGTGATACAGCCTACATTATTTTCTCACCAGCAAACGTTGGTTCATTAAGCCACTCTCTCCCCTCCTAAACTTACCAGACAGGCAGACAGTGGTGCTTGAAAGTCTGTGAAACCTTTAGAATTTTCTATATTTCTGCAGAAATACAAACTAAAACACCATCCAATATTCACACAAGTTGTATTCAAAAGTGTTCAACCCCCATTATAAATCGGGTTTATTATAAAAATGTACAGATTTTCAGCTGTTCGAGGGGGTATGAGTGACGTAGTGGGTGCATTGCAGACAGTCTACATCAGGATAGTCAGTGGTTTGAGCCTGACTATGAGTGGGTTGCCGTATTAGCCGGGACGTCCCGTTAATTGGGCTAAATTGGTTTGTCCCGTACAGGCCCTTCCTTGTCCTGTATATTCATCCAAATATAGTAGCCCTATAGGGTACACACGCCAATTCCTGCAAAGTAATTTCTGTTGTTTGGTCAGTTTGGCATGCACATTAAGGAAATAATGGAAAAACCTGCAATAAAGAAAAGACATACACCACTATTAAAATAGTCCTTGAGGATTTTCTATAATAATAGGATTCTATAGGACTATTAAAACGGTTTTAGAAAGCTATTTTAAAGTAATCTGTTAGGGCTTTTTTCATACGATTTGCATAAGAAACAATCCAGTTCGAATTCTCTTACAGGAGTTTGATATTTTTGCTATAGTCCCAAATGATGATTATAAAATCAAAAATGACTGAGTAGGGCAACTATGGAGGGAAATGTAAATGCTGTGAAAGGAAAAGAAATAACTTCTAAATTAACACTTTAGGAATGTTAATACAGAAATTATGTTACTAAGACTTAAACGTACAATATGTAGCTTTTGGCCAATAGGTGTCTTTCAATCAAAACAATTACAAAATATGTACTTTGAAGACGTCGGGAAGTAGCATGGGATCATGGGGTTTGTTGTCGTCGTCAATGTCAACCAACCAGCCGATCTAGCATCTCCGGCAGAAGAAATGTTCACTGACAAGGTAATGTATTGTTAAATATATTATAGCTATAATCACATTATGTTTGGCGGTTCCCTAGACACTAGAGCAACTAGGGCCCCGTCCACACAAACACAGGTATTTTCAAAACCGGAGTTTTTTCTATACGGTTTGGCTGTTTGTCTACACAGAAACGCTGTAACAGGTCACTAAAACCAAGCTTTTTTGAAAACTCCGGCAAGGGTGAAGTTTTTTAGAAACTCCGGTTACAGTGTTGTCGTCTGGACGGTGAAACCAAAGATTTTAGCTTGTGACGTCTGAGTACACACTGTTATCTCCTTAATAACAGTGTGTACTCAGTGTGTATTCAATGTCAGATTGTGCGCCACTATCTCCATTGTTTACATGAGGTGAATCTGTGCAAATTAATACAATAAAAAAAGTGTCTGTGCAATGGCGTACATAGCCAAAATATCGCTGCTAATAACTGTGATAACAGGGCTTATAACATGTATACTAATACATGCACAGTTATCGCATTATATTGCTTAACAGAGGCGGCAAAATGCAATACTGCTCAGGTCAATGCTTATGACTACGCTACGCTCCCACGACACAGACCTCGCTGGTTTAGATGAGAACTACCGGAACAGGTAATATCCTTTTTTTAGGCTTCTGATTGGCCAACAGAAGATTGGCCAAAACATGGATGAGAATGTTTTTTAAACGAATGAAGAAAATCTCAGTTTAGTAATGCCTGTGTACGTGTGGACAAGGCCTAGAGGAGTCAGAGGTTATATAATGCCATTGATGGGCGACAAAACAAAATGTCCAGTGTCTTGGAATTATATAAAAAATTTCTCTGGGTTTGAAAGTTGGTGAAAACATTTGGGATAATGTAAGTACACAACTAAAATATATATAAAATAGGTATAGTGATTTTGGCTTTTTTAATGTAAAGTATGTCTTTTGTTATTGTTTTGATTGAGAGACTCCTAGCAGCCAAAAACGACATATTGTAGGTTTAACCAGAGAACAACTAGGAAAATTGTTCAAGTGGGTTCAGATGACAGTGCCAACCCCATTCCCCCCGATTCACAGAAATGAATGTGTCCAACGTGTAATTTATTTGGTAGTTAGAAAATTGGCAACCCTTCCTCCAGGAGGCAGCGCGAACTGGCATAGCGCTGCTCGAGATTTGGGATACATAAGCCAAATCATCTACCTTGCCACGTAGTTCTCCAGTGACTACTTGTGTGCAGATCGGGTGCCTGTAATTTCAATCGCGGAAGTATTGTTGGTGGGTGTAATCATCTGGAGACGTGGTCCTGCACAAAGTAAACGTTGGGCGGAACCAAACAGGTATTATTCATACCCACCCACATTGCCCAGACTGCACCACCAAAGGGACAATAACAGACCGCAACCACCCTGATAAAAGGTGTATAGGCCACATGAAGCGTAGGTTATCATGGGGCAACATGAGCAGGTCAGTAACTCGGCCCCTGAGTGGCGCTCGAGCAAGGATATCCCAGTGGACATAGGGGACCCTACCTGGCAAGCCAACATGGGTGGTTCTTCAAACAGTGCCATTGTTTACTTTTAGTCCCCTGGACCACACTACACAATATCATAGAACTTCTTCCGCATAGACTTAGATGTTGAGACTGAGTCTGTGTCCCTCACATGGATTGGCAGATCATTCCACAAAAGTGGAGCTCTATATGAGAAAGCCCTTCCTCCAGCTGTTTGTTTATAAATTCTAGGAACAGTAAGGAGGCTGGCTGTAAGGAGGCTGGCTTCATTCCTAACGTACGTGAAGGAATGTATTGCAGCACCAAATCAGACATAAGTAGGGGAAAGTCCATGTAGTGCTTTGTAGGTTAACAGCAAAACTTTAAAATCAGCCCTAACCTTAATGGTCTAGACTAGAGAGACTAGAATTGGGGCAATATCTTAAGATTTTGCGGATCTAGTAAATATTCTGGTGGCTGTGTTAAGCACCAACCGATGTTTTTAGAAAGTTTTGTCTGGGTCGCCAGAAAAGAGAGCATTGTCAAAATCCAATGTTGAGGTAAGAAAAGCTTGGATTAAATTTTCTTATTCATTTCTTCACAGAAAGTTTCGAATTTCTTCAATGAGATGGGAAAAAGCTGCTCTTCAGATATGTTTTACATGTTCGTCAAGAGAGATCTTGGTCCAGTGTGACACTGAGGTCTTTTACAGTTTTTTATATTATAACTTTACCAGCAGGTACCTGTTTCTTGGGACTAGCATTTCTGTAATATCTTCCTGTTCTGGAGCCTCTCCTGCTGGCGAAAGGAGGATCCAGTGGTCGGCGTCCCTGGCATTCTAACACCACTGTCTCTCTCCCTCACCTGTCTCTTTCTCAGCGGCACATCAGTGGGAGACACGCTACACCTGTGCCTCATCAATCATGGGAGGACAATATAGATAGGCTATCAACTTGATCCTCTTTGTGAGGTATTGTTCCTGCTTGGACTGTGTGAGAGCTATATCGTTAGATCCCAGTCGTTCTGCGTGTATGTAGCATAGATTTTCAAAGACTAATGTATTCGTATTTTGTCCTTGTTTGACATACTTTATTTTCTTTAAGGGGTTACAGTTACCCTTCTCTTCCCGCATTTGACTCTAGCCTCAACCATCATTACAAAATACCTCACCATAAAAACAAATTTAAAAAGGTTGGATAACAGTTAACTGGGATTGTGAAACACATCCGGGAGCATGGAGAGGTACTGACCAATCTTGGCACAGCTATTGACCATGTATTAAAAACCGTTGCCAGGCTAGAGAGTGAACAGCATCCAGAGTCTCCATCTACAATGCCTACAGCAGATGTTTCCACACCTGCTACTCCCGCAGAGTCCGTTCACCTATCCCTTACTAAGTATAATGGGGACATGTCACATTGTTAGGAATTTCTACTATTATATCACGACCGCGGCATCGTTGAAACCAGGATGCAACAAAGTCCCCCCTGGAATGGGTGGGATGGCAACCCAGTGGTGGAAGGCAACGATGGCTTTCACTCGCCTATTTAGCATGGTGTTCGACCATCCACCTGAGGGCTGCGAGGCAGGTGAATGCCTGTTCTATCTTCGCCAGGGGACCAGATCGTCGTGGGAGTATGCCCTTGAATTTCGCATCCTGGCTGCTGGGTCAGGTTGGAACGACCGCGCACTTATAGACCATTTTTAGTGTAGCCTGTGGAAGGGCGTCCACCAGGAGTTGGCTGGTAGGGACACCACACTAGGTTTTGACCAACTGGTGGATATGGCAATTCAACTGGACAGACTCTTGCAGGAGTGTGGACGCACCGGAAGCAGCGTGGCCATTCCGGCCCTACCAATAGTTAGCACTCAACCCATGGAGTTCGGTTCCACAGGGGTCTGGGATTCAGAAAGGGGAGCCGAAAGGCATCAGCAGCGATGTTTCTTTTGTGGCAAAAAGGGGCATTTCATTACCTATTGCTACCTTTGTCTTTTGGTTCCTAGGATTGGCAGCACAAGGTTCTCAGGCACCACCCCAGGTACAGTCACAATCCTCAGTATCTAGTACCCAGGTTCTCATTCACTATCCTAATAAGGTTACGTTAACGGCTTTGGTAGTTTCTGGCGGTAGCAGGTAATTTTATAGATAGAACCCTTGTTAACAATTTACATATTCCTTTGGTAGCCTTAGAACGGCCTTTACCCACCCTCAGGGAGCCCATTTCACAGCTGCATCATTTCAGGGTGATAACAAAAATATGTCCTGTCTAGGGCGCCCCGAGAGATGGTTGGAAACCACTGTTCTAGACAGTCAGCCCTTAGGGTTGGGCTTGGTACGTACCAGTTACTATGGTTACCCAGCAGACGCATAAAGAACAGCTGATTTTCTATGACAGACGCACAAGCTTCCCCTATAGTCTCAGGGTTACCATGGCTGTCAATGCCCCGTAGGTCCTAGATAGAGATAGATGGTTGCATGAGTGCCTGGGAAGGTGTATTCTGGTGTTGCTGAGGGCCACCACAGTGGAAAGTCCAGACAGTGCCTCCACCATTCCCATCCCTACTGAATATTCAGACCTGTCACATGCCTTCTCCAAAATAATGGCATCTAAATTACTACCTCATTGGCCTTGAGATTGTGCCATATACCTCCTAACAGGTTCTCTATTGCCCAGGGGTCACATGTATCCTTTGTTGTATGCTGAGATCAAGGCTATAGAGACATACATCTCGGAATAACTACATCAGGGATACATTAGTCCCTCCACTTCACCTGCATCCTCCAGTTTATTTTGTGTAAAGAAGAAAGACGGAGGTCCTCACCCATGCATAGATTGCCATGCATTAATTCAGATCACAGTAGAATATATGCATGGTGTTCACTTCTTTAAGGAAATGGAGGTAAGGTGTGCCTAAAATTTAGTGTGTATGCATGCTGTACGGTCTTATGGATGTGCCACCAGTCTTCCAAGCATTCGTTACTGATGGCAGTTGGATGAAACAACTGATATATCCTGCCATGCCAAAATCTCTTTAATTGTTTGCTATGTGGATAATGTAGGTAAAATTCAGAAGCGCTTTAATGGATTTTTTATGTTTCTGGGGTGCAAGATGCTCAGTCGGTTTTTGATGTATCAAATGAGAACATGCAGGGATACAATTTTAAGGATAAACTTGTGGCACAGACCTATGATGGGGCTGCTGTCATGGCTTCAGCTCTCAATGGTCTGCAGGCCAAAGTGAAAACAATAGCCCCCAGTGCAATGTTTGTGCATTGCTATGCACACAGACTGAATCTCGTTCTGTCACAGGTGGCTAAATGCTTGCCTGAGTGCAGATTTGTTTTGCATCAATCTCTGGGTTTGCCACATTATTTTCAAAATCTACAAAGAGGACGTCTTTTCTGGAGTCTGCACACTGCTCAAGGTTGCCCAGATACGCTCCTAGTCAATTTCACGTCACAGATAGTGAGCACTGTGGCAAACAATAATGTCCTGCAGACATTTGATCAGACAATGACATTGGATGATGATACACTGGATTGTGTCAAAGGCTTTGTGAGGAAACTGGAGGATTTTGACTTTTTGTTTATGTTGTACACATTTGATAAAATCTTCTCTGAGACTGATGTGGTCTTTGATATTGTCCAGCAGAGGGCTATGGATGTTCTTTACTGCAAGAAAATAAATAAGTCTCTTGCATTTGACAATAGAAGAGGTCAGAGGGCGCTTTCCAAGCTGTTTATGCCAAAGCAGCAGATCTCATATCAGAGCCACAAGACAAGCCCATGAGAAAATGCCGTCTGACCCAATTGCAGGATCCCCAATAGCGCTACAGAAATCTCTATATAGCTGTCCTTGATAACATCTTGGAGCAGATTCCTCAAGGTTTTTCAAATTTGGAAAGTATGCTCTTCTTAGAATTAGTCAATCCAGGGAAATTTGATGACATGAGACAAGGGTTTCCACAGGAGGCCTTCCAAAGTGTCCTGAAAAGTTATGGACATCACTTTGATTCAAGGAGACTGAGGTCTGAACTTCAAGTCCTGTATTTAGGTCAGGACTTGCAGGGTAACAGGGGAAAGCTGTGTGATTAGAGTGGAGTTGGACAGTGCAATGCCTCAGCTTTTAAAACTGTTAAAAACAATTGGAGCAATTGGCAACAATTGGAGCTACATCTGCAGGTGTAGAAAGGAGCTTCTTCTGTTTTAAGTGGCTCAAGTCCTACACCAGTAACACAATGGGCCAAGGCTGTTAAAGCAGTGGCTGCAGCATGGGTTAAGTGCCCAAGACAAATTTCCCATGATGTGGGAGAATAAAGGTAATCTTAAATCTTGAGCTCTGCTGGCCATTAAGAGGACACTGTTATGATGTAGGCCGAAAATGACCTTCTCTTCTTTGAAAGACCAACAGCTGCGACTGCCCTCAAAGCCACCCCACTCCCCAAACCCAAACAACACCCCAATATCCCACTTTCTACCCTCTCCTCTAACCTTCACATGAAACAGTTCCCTCTCCACATCATACAGCTGAAAATAATCACATTATACCAAAACGAAAAGCAGGGGGCAAACAATTGTTTTCTGCAAGCTGTGCAAAGACCTGTTCAGTGGTAAAACAATTTGAAGCTCGTATCGGATCTTCTCAGTCCGAAACTGGAGTTTTTGTACTACGCAGTTTACAACGTGTGTCTCATTTAAAAGATACACAGTAAAAACCGCTGTGTTAAATCAACACCCTAAGTGTTAAATTAACACTCTTCAGTGTCAATTTGGACCTATATAAACACTGAGAGTGTTAATTTAACACTTAGGGTGTTGATTTAACACAGCCGTTTTTACTGTGTATATTTTCTTATTATATTTTGACCAGTTATTCCAATTTGAAATGTGCATATTGTCACAGAAAACGTCCAATGTGGATTACCCTCAATGAGAATGCAAATTTTGGTAGTTTTTACATATACGTTTTGCCAGGAAACACTCATCTTCAGGGTTGTCAGATTGGGCGGTTTGCATTTTTTTTGCTGGCAAATATGGCTTTGGGCGGGTAGATATAAATTGGGCTGGTTTTGGATCAGTTCGGCAGGTTTTTGTAGCCGAAACACCGACACTTCAGATCCTTTTTCCTGCAACCCTCTGTTCAGCAGGCTCACTCAATCACTCACACACACCCACTCAGCTCTGGATGACGTGCCCCCTAAACTCAGAACAGACACTCCCAATACCTTCAGCTCACGTCATGCACGCTGGCGCCGCCCGCACCTCAAACACATGAAATGGAAGGAGTATCAGACCACTGCAAATCTACCAAGACCCGGCCATCCCTCTAAACTTTCAGCTCGTACAAGGAGAAGACTGATCAAAGATGCAGCCAAGAGGCCCATAATCACTCTGGATGAACTGCAGAGATCTACACCTGAGGTGGGCGAGTCTGTCCAGAGGACAACAATCAGTCGTATACTGCACAAATCTGGCCTTTATGGAAGAGTGGCAAGAAGAAAGCCATTTCTGAAAGATATCCATAAAAAGTGTCGTTTAAAGTTTGCCACAAGCCACCTGGGAGACACACCAAACATGTGGAAGAAGGTGCTCTGGTCAGATGAAACCAAAATCAAACTTTTTTGCAACTCTATTACAAGAACTCCAACGCTATACTCTATTATTATTCTGTTACATTGTCTATTATTGTATAATTTGGTTAACATATTTCATAACATTTGGTTAACATCATTGTGAAGAGGGAAAGGTACATTTAGCATAATCTGATGAGTAATGTATTTTGGAAAACAACTTTTAAACAGATTTAATTTAAATGCTTTAATTATTAGGTCCAAAATTCCATTATAAAGAGAATAATTTATGAAACTGTAGTCTAAAATTCCTATAAACTATCCCACTCAACTTTTCATAATTCAACATAAGGAGTAACACAAATAACCTTCATGGCTAATAATTTTACTTTTTGTATTGGCAAATACCTTGGATGTATTAAGAACTGGATGGAATGATCTCATTTATTTCAATGGAGAGAGCATGAAGCCAAATAGAATAACTTTTTATATGATAGCCGAGCGTACTGCGCAGCCTCAAGCTGAGCGTGATGACGTAGATGTGATGTGAGCAACCTCTCTGAAAGCGGTAATTTTATGTTAGCCGCGCCTGAAGAAATCTGCTACCATTTGCATAGACAGCGTTCCGAATCTTGCTCATGTAGAGACTGAGACCATAGTAGCAACCTTTGGTAAGTATTCTGATTATTTTTGTAATTTTGCATAGTATTTATGTATTTTAAAATATAACGCCATGACATTCAAGAACGTGTGATATTAATTCATACCCAATAGATAGGAGATAGGCACAGGCTAATTATTGCTAATTCAAATGCTAGTTAACATTAGTAATTAAACTAACTGCTAACGTAAGTCGAAACTGTCATTTATTTAACTGCTGTGGGACCGCATATTTTAAATATTATTTAAGCACGATGAAATTAGGCATTGGTAAATATAACGTGCTTGCTGGACACAAATTAACATGGTTAATTGATGCACATGTTGTATAACGTTTATAGTCGCCGAATATAACCACAAAGTGGCGTTAACTGTAATTTACATCGCAAGAGAAATGGACAAGTCAGTCATATAAAAGCTATTCAGTAAATCATTTTGGAGAAAAGCGTCTGCTTTGGCCTGGTAAATAATAGAATAACATAACAATAACAATAACAAATGTCACAAAGAATATCTATTACTAATGGTTGACCTTTTAATTTTTCACAAGTTCAAATACAACTGCAACTTTTAACTGCACTGCTTTACTTACACAAAGCCTAACAAAGGTAAGCCATGTAGCTATAGTATAATTTAGATTACATTTGAATATGTAAATCAACACATTGACCGTAAGAGAGTAAAATAATAAATGAACCATGTGTGTTAACAAATGTGTACTGACAATGACAAAACACTGTTCTGATTGTATGCTATTAACAGGTCTAGTTCTTAAGATCATGGGCAGCAGCTACATTCGTCGTGGGGAAGAGAGGGCCGGAGAGACCATGGTCTCTGGTTTGGCTGGGGTGGTCTTCGATGGCACAGAATCCTTCCCTTCTTCTGCCGGTCCCTTAGAGGAAGAGCATAGATGTCCTGCTGATTCACTGTGGCGGGAATGACTTGGGATGCAGGAAGAGCATCGATCTCGTTGCAGCGATGAAGGACCTGCAGCATCTCTTTATGTGTTTTTGGCTGACACTGGTTGAGAAGTTTCAATAAAGCAATATTTATTAAACAAATGATTCAATATTTACTATGGAAACACACATTAGACACTTCAAGTAGACATGCTTTGACAGAAATGTAATGTGGTTTTATAACTTATGTGATATAATTTGGTAATTATATATATTCAAACTCACTAGCCTACACAATTAATATTGATAAGACACCTTTAGATTAATCTTAATTTTCATTGTGCAGAGTAACAAGTATAGAGACAATTCATCGCAGTAAGTGTCTACCCAGAAGTGCAAAAAAGTACAGTATAGACAGGTAGTGTAGTATAAACAGTATATGACATGGTTAACTGTATTCTACTGTTGGAGAAGGTGAGTCAGACAGTATTGTTGGAGTTTGGAGGGCCATTGCAGAGTAGACTGCACTTTCTATTTTTATGTGAGGGAATATGTGCCACCCCCACGGGTGTTTTAATTGCCAACGTATGGGGTATGTGGCTGCTGTGTGCAGAGGGAAGGGTCGATGTGCTAGGTGTGGGGGTCCACATGAGGAAATGGCAAGTGTGGGGTAGGTGACAAGGTGAGGTGTTTGAATTGTGGTGGGGAGCACAGTGCTGCATTTGGGGGGTGTATGGTTCAGAAGCGGGCAACAGAGGCTCAGCGGGTTAAGGTGGTGGATGAAGTCACTTATGCTGAAGTGGTGCAAAGAGTGGGGGGCCTTGGGTTGAGTGTGCAGGTGGAGAAGGAGCAGGGTTTAGGGCCGGTGTCGGAGGAAGGTATGGGTGTTCACAAGGTGATGTTGTCTGAGACGTGTAAACATGAGTGTGTGGTTGGTAAGGATTCATTTGTGGTGGGCAGGGTTTTTGGCATTTCTGTGTAGTGTGGTGAATATCTGTAGTCAGGGTAAGGGAAGGAACACTAGGACAGATGTGGTGGGTGCTGCTAGGGAGTTAATGGATGTTACTGATGTCACGGGGGAGATGATTCATGAGTTTATGAAGCAGAGGGTAGGTAGTGGGATGGGGGTCCTGGGTGTGGGTAGTGGGCAGTATATTTTAATTTCTTAGGGTGGTGGGTTGAGTTGGGTGGACTTGAATTGGGTGGGCTGTGACTGGCCTCACACTTTGGTACGGTTAGTGGTGTTATATGCACCATGAGTCAGTTGCGATCCGCCAATAAACCCATAGAAGAAGCAGAAACCAGCCCATTGACACACAGTGAAGAATTCCCCCGCAATATACATTACTCTTGGGCGATTAGCAACGCCCCAAGTGGGATCTTTTGTGCACTACCTCTGCTGTCTGCCCAGTACATGGCTGATCAACGCTGTCATTATCCGCCTGGTTGTAACTTGGACATCACACCCACCGATGGTCCCCAGATCTAGAAATACAGAATAGATTGAATGAAAAAAATATATTAGTCTGGGGTCCCCTGCTGGAGCTGCTGCCTCCGCAACCCGACCTCGGATAAGCGGACAAAGATGGATGGATGGATGGATAGAAACAGAGATTTGTAATGGGTAAAATAAAGCAACAAATTACTGTAATTATAATGAAATTAACTAAGCTATTGAGTTTTACCAAGTCCTTTCCACTTTGATGGTCCTCCATTTTTTAATCCAGATCTCTGTAGTTTTGTAAGGGTAGCACAGTGTCATCAGATAAATTAACCTCTGCAGTACTGGATCGAGAGAGACCGGCCACTGTTCTTCCAAGCTTTGTCAGTCTGTCCTTGATTTCCTCAAGAGCATTCACTAAACATCTCTCAATACCTGAAAGAAAACAATAGACAAGTGTGTAATGTACCCTGTGTAAGGATATTTTTCTAATCTCAATATTTTAGGATGACCATATATAAACTTTCAAAAACGAGGACAGTGGGAGCGGAAGGCAGACCCTAACCCACAGTGGGTGGTAAATACAAATCCTCAAAAATGCACACAATGAATGATGACTGTAGAAAGCAAAGCCGAATCCCGGACATTTTGGTTGATTTCGAAATCCTGGTCGGACACATTTTTTAGGTCCAAAAAGAGGACATGTCCGGGAAAAAGAGGACGTATAGTCACTCTACTATATCTGTGGGCCAGCATGATGCAGCGGTAAAAATGTGACTGCCAGGAACAGATGGAAAAATTATGAATGGTTCTAAAGAGTTGAAAACAATAACCATGACAAAAAACAATACTGTTGTAGTCAGCAATGCCTGAGACAAATGTTGGCCGAAGATTCCTATTTATGTAAATTCATAAATTAAGACCTCATTGTTTTCCTGAACACTAACGTGACAATTACACATTCTACAGCATCAAATTGATCTTTAGTTTTTACACAATACAAAACATACCTGCAGACAGAGTGGCTCACAGGTGGCAGATGGCTCAGAGATGCACAGTGGCTTACAGGAAAAGGCCAGCTTGAAGGAGGAAGAAGGCTCTGAGATGGATCGTGGCTCACAGGTGGAAGATGGCTCTGAGATGGATCGTGGCTCACAGGAGGAAGAAGACTCTGAGATGGATCGTGGCTCCCATGAGGAAGAAGACTCTGAGATGGATCGTGGCTCACAGGTGGAAGATGGCTCTGAGATGGATCGTGGCTCACAGGTGGAAGATGGCTCTGAGATGGATTGTGGCTCAGAGGTTGAAGATGGCTCAAAGACTGGGGTTTGCTGGTAGACTGAGATTGGCTTGCTGGAATACAAGATAAATACCCTTTCCTCCAAAATGAGATTAACTTGCGAGCTACTCCAAGAAACAAGATGCATATAGTCTAAACTGAACATTGTTCAACCTGGTAAGAGTGATTTTCATCCTCCTGTCTAGTAAACAGATCATCTGTGCGGAGTGTAACTGCCTTATCTGGGAATGTCATGTGGTTCTCATATCATAACTTATCACTATCATCACAGTGATTGCTGTCATCAAACGAACACAGACAGTCCATAAAAACATAATTATGTTCTTCATGATTAGGTTAATTAGTAGTTATATTCAGGTTGAAATTCTTCCAAAACATGTCCCTAAGATCTCCACCTGAACATGATGGCTTTTCAAAAGATTGGAGAATATTCAATACATTCCTAATTGCCTACTTTTGGTCCAGTAACTTCTGCCAGACATAACTGCAACTGTATATGATTTAGGTCAGATATACATATTAACTAAATATCTGATGACTGAAATTCACAGGCTATTCGTCAGTACTAATGTCACCAGTTCAGTGAAACAAGACAGAGAACAAAATAACAGTGTTAAAATTACACATTAGCTAAACAATCTCCCAAATGTCATGGATTGCTGACTGGCTTAGTCTAAAAGTTAAGATAATTAGCTAATCGTGCTTAGCTACAATGTTTGCAACTAGCTAACATGAATTTACTTAAAGTTAGGTGAATAGCTAGCCGTAACATTGTGCAAGTTGCCAGCTTAATGATGACTGGTTAGGTATTACGTTAACATTAGCTAACTAACAGACGTTAGCTATCTTATAAAACTGTTTGTTTTGTTAGTAACTATTATTGGCTAATTATGTTATCAAGTTAGCTAGCCAAGGTAATCTTAGAACAACAAAACTGATGATAACTCCATATCTACAAGTGTCACTACCATGTCCCAAACGGATTATACAGATTATCAGAGTTTTCTTACTACCTAGCTAACGTTAACTAGTTAGTTTATGTTAGCTTGCTTAACATTAAGCTACCTTAGCCATTACCAAATATCAACATAAGCAATGCTAAACATAAGGGATGCTAAATATATTGCAGTCATCATAATGGCAATTACTGTTTAGCTAAACAAAGTTTAAAACATTAGGTAGATAGCTATATATAGTAACCTTGTTACCTAAATTCTAAACGTTACCTCAGGAAGGGAAGTTTACTTCGGGCTAACCCAAGCCCAAACAGCCCCTCTACCACAAATTGTCCCACACTGTGTTTGCCGGATATATGCAGCTGATGGACTAACTGGAACAACAGTTAGTGTGTGGGTTTCCCAAAGGATCTCTGTCTAAAACTCTGCTCACCTACCAGTGCTTAGCCTCCAACACTGCCGCGGGCGGACCGTCTGTTAAACGATGTGCAAAAATCTAGCATACCGTCAGCTGTTATCGCCGTCGGCCGCCAGTTCTAAGCTAGCTCAGTAGGTGTTAAATCATGTAAATTAGGCTAGTAAATCATGGTAAAAAAAACTTGAACAGAACGTTTTTCATTAATTCACATTATGTTATGTAGGCTAGTAGGACATGTTGTAAATGCCTTCCAAATGTACTGAAGTATTCCCAATCAATCAAAATGTTGCTGAAATATTTTGTTCCGATGGGCTTCTCCCTTGACTATATGCCTCCACGTCCCACCGATTGTCTGCGAGCTTCTACTGGAATATACGGTAATTTCTCTACTGTGTGACAGGAAGTCACGTGGTTTTGAGACAGGAACTAGCATACGTGTACAAAAACTGCTGATACAGGGCCATAACGTGAGGTACAAGGTATTGGTGCTTTTATACATAGTCCTGTTTGTTTAGAAATAAACAATGGACAAATAGAGTCTTTAAACGCTTCCGATTTCAATTTATTTGCTGTCAAAGTGACCCCTAAACTGAATGGAATGAATGGAATGCTAACGTGAGCTGATAGCCTGGTAGCATCTGAATCGCTACCTACAAGCCTCGACTTCCGGATGAAAAGCTACCCTCTTGGCAAATACACAATTTGTGTAGCAGTGTTCCTGACATGTCATACAAACTCTTTGCTGATTGGATTGTGTTCACCAAGTCTGCGTTTATAATCTCTTTCTCACTTTCTGTTGTGCGCAGGACTGTTTCTGAATATCAGACAGAGATTCTTTAAGGCTCGTGGGGGGAGTTTAAAGCAAATCTTGACTAAACTCTAGGTGACTTCATAGGCAAAATCTCTGTGATTCTTATAACTTGCGCATAAGTGATTCCCATAAACAAATCTTGAAACGACTTGTCCGTTCAGAATTCGCACATCACTGGTCTGCTGTTAACTGTCAGCACATTTGGCTTCACTACCCAGAAAGCTGGCAAGAAACAATGACAAACGTACTATTCTAATCATTACAGTGGGTATCTACTTAATGCAACTTTTGATATAGGTTATAATAACAAAATGATAATATTGTACTATAACTAATTATGGAGAGATCAACATATTTAAATCACTTACAGGATTATAATTCATGATTTCAGTCTTAACTGTCTGTGTTGTTTCGGTTTGCCGCGTTCAACTACGTGTGTGCACGAGCAGTATGACAGCAGTCTGTGATGCTGGATTAGAACTCACTCGGATTGGCTGCCCTGATCGCTGATTTTCATTGTCCCTTTTGCGATTGGGTGAAAAAAAGCAGTTAAGATTTGGATATCATTTATATTATGTCTACTCAGTAGCGAATTGTGATTTAAAAAGTAGCGAAGTACTTTACATAGTGAAATGCCTACTTAAGTAAGAGTAAAATTACAGACTTGAAAAAATACTCATGAAAGTACAAGTACCCAAAAATAATACTTAATTACAGTAATGGGAGTAGTTGTAATTCGTTACTTCCACCACTGATAGAGGAACAACAACAAAAATTGTCATACACAGAGATTTCCTCTCCAGCAGATGATCGAAAGAAACAGCAGAGAGAGATAATTTGATGTTACCGGTATATTCAGTTAGAGTAATGTAACATTTTATTCAGATGTGTTGCTAGCTAGTTATGTGTGTGTACTTTGATGATTTCCTGAGGAATATTTTACCCCATGCACTTGTGGTTTTGTAGTTTGTACTACATAGTAAACATTTCAAAACTAAGTTTGCTTTTAATGTCCTGATTAGTCAGGAATTGCCTAATTTCATGTGTCTGTCCCATTTCTTTTAGCCAACTGTCATTATACGTATGCTTATTTGGAATTACAAATGTGCTATTACCTCTAGCTATTTTGTAACAAAATTAACTGAATTACACACCCACAGTTAATCTCCTACTTTCGGAAATACCAGAATAAATTCAGTTATAAATGAACTGGGTGAAAGTTAATTTGTGGCGCATATTCAACATTTTAACAGGCAAGCCATATCCAGGTTCTAATATAGGCCAAATTATAATATTTCTATACTGTAGGCATGGGAAATTGACTAGGAATGCATGTGAAAATATTCCTTTAAGCTCAGAAGTACTTTTAGTAAAGAATTTGTTCAGAATTAGTACAGTCTTGACAGTATTTTTCCCCATTCCTTTAGTTGTAATTATAACAATACCTGTAGTGCACTGTACAGTATATATTACAATACGTTTAGTGCTCTGTACAGTATATATTACAATTCGTGTAGTGTACTGTACAGTATATATTACAATACCTGTAGTGCACTGTGCGGTATATATTACAATACGTGTAGTGCTCTGTACAGTATATATTACAATACCTGTAGTGCACTGTACAGTATATATTACAATACGTGTAGTGCTCTGTACAGTATATATTACAATACGTGTAGTGCACTGTACAGTATATATTACAATACCTGTAGTGCACTGTACAGTATATATTACAATACGTGTAGTGCACTGTACAGTATATATTACAATACGTGTAGTGCACTGTACAGTATATATTACAATACGTGTAGTGCTCTGTACAGTATATATTACAATACGTGTAGTGCACTGTACAGTATATAATACAATACGTTTAGTGCACTGTACAGTATATATTACAATATGTGTAGTGCACTGTACAGTATATATTACAATACTTGTAGTGCACTGTACACTATATATTACAATATGTGTAGTGCACTGTACAGTATATATTACAATACGTGTAGTGCACTGTACAGTATATATTACAATACCTGTAGTGTGATCTTCAACATTATGCAGTGGTCTATAATCAGGGACTGATTGAGGCTTGGCACACCAGAAGAATGTGATTAACTACCAGTAGTATTAAAAGTCCCCAGGCTGGGAGTTGTGACCTACTCTAATATATAAAATGGCTATTTATTAATGTGTCAGAAACGTATTGTTTCTTTTTTTTCTCCCTCCATACAGCTACAGCAGCACCATCAACAACAAAGCACTTTGACCAAAAGAGCTGCTTCCTTAACATCACTAGCCTGATTTCCTATTTCTCCCTTGATAAGCTCTCCCCTGGTTCCTCCTAAGGAGATAAAGAAAAGATGAAAGACATACACTGTGTGCACAATTTTTAGGCAAGTCAGTATTTTGACCATACCATCATCATTATTATGCATATGTTCCAACTCCAAGCTGTATAAACTGGAATGCTTATTGGATTTTAGCATATCAGTGATGTGTATTTGTGTAATGACAGAGGGTGTGGCCTAAGGAGATCAATACCCTATATCAGGGCTATTCAACTCTGGACCTCGAAGCCAGATCCACTCCACATTTTCATTGCAACCCTCTAATCTGAGATTTATTTAGACCTGGGACACCAGGTGAGTCCAATTAATGTTGAGGTAGAACAGAAAACCAGCAGGCTCCGGACCCCGTAGGGTTAGAGTTGAATACCCCTGCCCTATATCAATGTGTGCATAATTATTTTGCAGCTTCTGTTACTCAGGCAAAATGGACAAAAAAGAGATTTAACTGACTCAGAAAAGTACAAAAATAATGACATTGCTTAGATATTGTGGCGTGATCACAAAACCATCAAATGTTTTTAGCAAATAGTCAACAGGGTCGCAAGAAATGTGTTGGAAAAAAAAGACGCGAATGAACTGAAGACTCAAACATGAAGCTACCAGGAAGCCATTATCTTCCAGTGCTGTCATAGTCCAGAACTGCAACCTACTTGGAGTGCCCAGAAGTACAAGATGTTCAGTGCTCAGAGACATGGCCAAAGACGGTCATGAATTGTTTGTGATTACTTAGGCAGGGGAGCTGGCCGTGGTGCTGAATCTACCTGTTGTGGCTTTAAATTACTGCGTGATTTCAGTTTTGCTCCCTCAAAACTTGCAACATCTGTGGCATTGTGCTGTGTGATGAACTGCACATTTTAGAGTGGCCTTTTATTATTTTCTGATTATCTCGGCAAAGGAGAAGTGCTCACTAACACAGATTTAAACAGATTTGTGAACAATATTTGAGAGAAATAGGCCTTTTGTGTACATAGAAAAGTTATTAGATCTTTGAGTTCAGCTCATGATAAATGGGGGCAAAAACAAAAGTGTGGCATTTATATTTTTATTCAGTGTAGTTTCTACAATGATGCCATGCACTTTACCTTGTGTGCCATCCACTGTGCCTTCCACTGTACGTGTGGCCCAGCTGTCACTGTCTTTCATGTGCATGAGCCTTCTCCCTACGAGGGCCAAAAGCCTGCAGTTTTTTTGTTCTACCTTATCATGGATTGCACCCACCTGGTGTACCAAGTCTAAAGAAGTCCCAGATTAGTCTTGCAATGAAAAAATGAAGTGGAACCTGCTGTGACAGCCAGAGTTGACTATGCCTGCATTACAGATACATACTTTTACCCTATGCATACAGTCTACACCAGTTCTTCCCAATATTTAGATGATCATTTTTCATTGCTGTATCTGCTCAAAGTGTGTTTTGTCTTTCCTAGGAAAATATATGGACATAGAGTCTTTCTATGATTTTCATTTATAAATAATTTGGTGTTTGGATCAGCAATTTAATTTTGATCTATCAAATAACTGAAGGACACAGTAACATGTTGGTACTGAAATGAGGTTAATTTGATAAACAGAAAATGTGCAATATGCATCAAAATGAAATTAGACAGGTGCAAACATTTGGGCACCCTTTTCATTTTGTTGATTTGAATACCTGTAACTACCTAGCACTGATTAATTGGAACACACACTTGGTTTGGTGAGCTCATTAAGCCTTGAACTTCATAGACAGGCGCATCCAATCATGAGAAAAGGTATTTAAGGTGGCCGATTGCAAGTTGTTGTTCTCTTTCACTCTCCTCTGAAGAGTGGCAACATGGGGGCCTCAAAACAACTCTTGTTTGATTGTTCAACATTATAGTTTAAAGAAAGGCTACAAAAAGCTATCACAGAGATTTAAGCTGTCAGTGTCCACTGTGAGGAACATAGTGAGGAAATGGAAGACCACAGGCACAGTTCTTGTTAAGGCCAGAAGTGGCAGGCCAAGTCAAATTTTGGATGGTGATAAGGCAAAGGATGGTGTCACTGTAGCCTGGAAAAATCCAGACCCAAATCCTGAGGATGTAAGGGTCTGGCTTTGAGTAATGAAAATGATCCAACTCGAGGGGCGGCACCAAGCATGCATTTGAAAATCTCACTGTACGCAATTGGATAACACTACGACCTATCACCAGTGGTTTTCGCTAAGCCCCTATGGTGGAGCTAACTGGAAGATAAAACTCTTGCCATATCAGGTCGGCAAAATAGCAAAAAAAGGAACGATTCGAGCGCCGTCTTCTGTTCCTCTTTTAGACAAAAAGCCAAGTCTAACTCATTCATTGTAGTGGACAAAGCCGTTTTAATCAACTGGTGTTCATCCATAGCGATCTTACAATGTTTACTAATGACTTCGAGGTCGCAGCGCTGTCGTCATCTGTTTAACACGCCTCTGGCACGCCTTTATCCGATACACCGATGTGATTGGTGCAGCTCGGCTAAAAGAGCATAGTTAATGAGCAGAATTACTCGGTGCCAGAGTAACTTGCTGAGCAAATACAGATTGTGCTCTCGCGAGAACTCTGAATTTCCAGGGTAGTGTCACTGTGCATCGTTCAGCAATTCAGCGCACTTTGCATACGGAGAAGCTGTACAGGACTGTGATGCGGAAGAAACTTTTTCTGCACACACTCCACAAACAAAGACGCTTGAGGTATGCAAACGCACATTTGGACAAGCCAGCTTCAATTTGGAAAAAGGTGCTGTGGACTGATGAAACAAAGATGGAGTTATTTGGTCATAACAAGGGGCGTTATGCATGGCGGAAAAAGAACACAGCGTTTCAAGACAAAAACCTGCTACCTAGCGTAAAATTTTGTGGAGGTTCCATCATGTTGTGATGCTGTGTAGACAGTGCCAGTACTGAGAATCTTGCTAAAGTTGAGGGTTGCATGGATTCCACTCAATATCAGCAGGAAAGTAATTTGGAGGAATCAGTCACAAAGTTGAAGTTATGCCGGGGCTGGATATTTCAACAAGACAATGACCCACAACACTGCTCAAAATCTACTCTGAATATCCTTGAAAATCTGTGGGGTGATTTGAAGTCGGCTGTCCATGCTCAGCAACCATCAAACCTAACTGAACTGGAGATGTTTTGCAAGGAGAAATGTTCCAAAATACCTTCATCCTGAATCCAGACACTCATTACAGTCTAAGGGAAGTGTCTAGAGGCTGTTATTTCTGCTTAAAGAGATTGAACTTAAAATGTATGTGATATTTCTGTTGGGGTGCCCAAATGATCTTTTATATATAGACAGAATCTAGACATTCTCCTTAATTAATGTTAAGGAGTATGCCAGGTGACATTTTGAGTGTTTGATTTCCACAGAGGATCAGTACATGCTTTGCCTACACTGACTACTGAACATTGGTCAGATTTGTTTGCTGAATTACTGAAATAAAATATAGCTTTACCACAAAAAATTGACAGTCGGTGGCTCAGAAGTAGCAGGAGCATTTATTGACCCTGAACGTCTGAGGCACAGATCTGTGGCCTCATCATTCGAGCATGTAGCTACTTCTGAGGCAAAAGGTTCACAATTATATCTGAAAAGTTACATGCTATGATTTAGATAACATTTAGGTACAGATTTCAGGTATTTGTGTTTTTGAATGAAACATTTTATTTTCTGTGTTATGGGGCACTATGCATGTTCACAAACGAGGCCAAGGCCCGCCTTGCCAAAGGCAATTGGCTAAAGATTGGCTGGAACAGGATTTGCTTGAGAACAGCTTCTCATTTGCAATGGTGACCTGGCCAAGATAAGGCGCAATGGTGCAAGATAACATAGTTACACATGAAGTACACAAAGTATAAATTAAAAATACAAGGTGCAGATAGTCAGAGAAGAAGACAAGTATAGGTACAGTTAGTGCAATTAAGGTCTAAATTAGAGAAGTAGATCAAATGGTATGAAAAGTGGTTCGCCAATAACAATGAAATAGATAACACTTGTGTGTGACAGTGCAAATGTTAATAATGCACATAACAATGAATAACTAACAGTGCGGCTGAGTGTGTGCAAATATACCATGGGCATAACTAAGGCACTATGGCATAAATGGGCAAGACAGTGTGCGAGTCAGCATGTACAGTGGTCAGACAGTAGCTCTGACAGTCTTCCCTAAAAGCAGTGAGGGAGATAATGTTCTCAAGTCTGCTGATTTATAGAATAGTTTTAAGTAATACATTGATGCATATTAAATATAATTAAATAATAATTTACATAAGGCCGTGTGGGGTGCACAAAGCAGAATACAATAATTTTTTTGAAAATACATTTTCTCTGCTTTGGTATACATTCCACCATAGCCCATTAGTGAGTGGGTTACATCATTTCAATACTTTTCCCTGCATATTCCTTTTTAAATGATTGTCCACACTGTTTATTGAAGCACTGCTTCTTTTGTTTTGATTCTCGGTTGTTGTTTGAAACATGAATCCTTCCTGATTACCTGATCTGTCCACCAGATGGCCCCATCTGAACCTGTGTGAAAGCGACACGATCCAAACGTAATACTGGTGTGTTTTGTCTTTTTTTCTGCATGTAAGCTTTGCAGACCATAAAATTCAAGACTTCATTGCTAGGCAACTAGTCTTTGCACAGAGGGGGAGAGTGAACAAGAGAAAAAGAGACATTAGACTCTGTTCTGGCTGTTGCAGATTGGCTGCTTGTGGGAGTACAGCACAACCTAAAGCGAACAGATGATCCAGAAATGAAAGAAAAATGATACCAGTTATTCAATCAAGTCTTTCAATGACTCAATGATATAATGGTGGATTGCCACAGAATCGTGACTAGATGTTATAAACTACTGCCACTAATACTTCCCTGCATCCATCTAGATCAGTTCAGTATTCTGGCAGAAGCAATCTCATTCTGAAAGGCTGCGATCATTATCATACTGTACATTCACTTGTCAGGGTAAAGAAGGGGAGGGTATGCAGAAAAGGGTTCTCGGGGGACTGGAAATGAAGAGGTAATCATTCACCCTGATGTGAATTAATAAGGCTTCATTAAGCTGTAGTAGACAATGCAACACAAGAGACACCCAGAGCTCGGCATGGATCAGCTCCTCCACTTACACCATGGCACGGACTTGATACTGATTCTCTCTCACAGACCCACTGCTTAATCGGGCTGTTTAACAAAACATTTTTACATTAGATTGATATGACTGAGCTGATATGCGTGGGAGTTTAGATTTGTCTTGTGGGTGGCATGGCAAGGTCTTCGTCAGTCACAGCATGGTATTGTGATGGTTTACTGCCCGCCGATGATACATTTGTCTCCTTTGCCACTAATTCCAATTAACTAAATAAAGTTATTTTAAAGGCAAATCTCTGACCATGCAAATACTTGTAAAGCAACTGTAAAGCACTCATATACAACATTCCTACTCTATTGCACATCCAGAATCTACTGTTAAAGCATATTGTATCTGACTGTGAGGCCTTTTCAGGATTTATCAGCCTTCTGTCCTAAGAATAGATTATTTAAGGGAGACTAGATGGTGCCCACAGCATGCAACTGTGAACAGAACTATGTGAGATTTGCAACATGATTTAAACGCTACATTTTATACTCTGCTGTAAAATAATTTGTATTGCTTATTTAGTAATGATATCATAGTTTTATTTTTAATCTCTAGTAGATTCATCAGATCTTGTGTTGGTTTGTACATTTTTGAGGCAAGTCACACCAAGTACATTATTTTTAGCTGAAATTGTTTTTTGTCAAATTCACCAAGGTAATTTATATGAGCTGTTGGGTATATATGTAAGCTTGAGTGGATTGGAAACTACTCAGTGGTCAAACGTCAATAGCTTAATTCCCTAGTCATCAGCTGTGTCAGCAGCCTTCTTTGATTTCCCAGAGTGCACAACAACACAATGAAATATATTACATGCAAAACTATGAACAATGAGATCATACATTCAATCATTTATATTTCTTTCAGATATGACCTTGCCTTGGTATTTTTTCTCTGTTTTTAAAGTTTGATACATTTGTTCTCAGTCAGGAGATCTAATTTGAGGAGAAAGACTTGTTTAATTGAGTGGAAGTCTGTGGCTTTGGTTTTATTCCCAGGGTGCACTTGACCAAGTGGACTAAATGGCACGGTTCAAAAAGCATCCGATCTCTCCTGGCACTAAATGAATTTGACAGGTAGCCATGGAAAATGCTAGCCTTGCAAGGCCGCCTGATCCTGGAAGCCTATGTCAAACTGCTTCTATGGATATAAATCTGGCAGTGCTCAGATACAATGCAATTTCAAAGGGCATTAATAATATATATATATTTTTAAGTTATTTTAATTATTTTATTGACTAGACAGTAGGGGGAGACAGAGAGGAAGGGTGCAGACTGTGGCTGAACCGGGGCTTGATCCTTGATCACCGGGGAGCACATTTAAGCAGGCCGCTTCTATCCCAACAACAAAGTCTGGCCCCATCAGCAAAATTAATTTGAATTTGATTGGATCCGTTTGCTCCTTCAATGTACTTCTGTGCACATCTTGTACAGAAAAACAAATCCATAAAACAAAAACGAAGTCATACATAGGTCATCAAATGGTGCTGAATGACGTCAAAACGAAAGCCTATTGAACATAACCAGACTGATATCTGAGTATTTTCAATGTAAGCTTCCAGGACCAGGCGCTTTCACGACAGGGACATGAAAATGAACAATATGAAAGTTTTTTGTTAATTATTATTATTCCACATGGAAAGCAGCTTTAATAAACTATCCTGAAACACAGGGAAATCTAGTGTTTGATACGTCTGATTTATTGCTATTGCTGTTAAACTTGATGACCTACTGAGAGAAACCCAGCAAAGCAGATCTCCCAGACAAGCTATTCCTTTTATACACACTTTGAGAAAGAAAATACAGCAATACTAAGCCATGTTCGAGAGCCCCTGCTGTTCAAGTTGACAATATAATCACACTTTCTGTGGCAAACTTGAGTAAAACCTTTAAAAATTTGACTACTTGAAAGGCTTTGGTACCAGACATAAAACGAAGGTGCGTTCTCAAAACATGCACCGACCAGTTGTTGGGTGTATTTACACACATTTAGAACCATCACAAGCTATTATTACAGATGCCTTAAATTTTTGTTTGTTTCTGTTTAAACAGAGTATTACAAAGTACGATTTTGGGTCCTTAATTTTCACTCTGTGCAGGAATATCTGTAAAGCTGTGAAAAACTGTCATTTTTATTAAAAAAATGTAATTCTATTTTTATTGACAATGACAATAAACCAATCATTGACAGATAAAATGCACACAAATGTTTATACCTATCTAAAACCTCCCCTCCCTGTTGAATAGAAAATCTCCCTCACAAAGACCCTTCCACCAAAACCCAACCCGCCCCCCACAACATCCCCCCAGCCACACAAAGCCCACCATATACTAAAAGCATAAAGAAAAGAACAGATTTTTTTAAAACATAAACAGACCAGGACAAAAACACAGAAATTATAAAAGGTAAAGTTTAAGTAAACACATTAAAAAACAACCCTAGACTAACATCAGCTTGAAGCTAATCCATGAGTCTCTGGAGGCCCTTAAAATAAGAAATAAAAAGGCTGACACCTGTTAAAACATTTATTCTGGTGGAGCCCCAAGGAGAAAATTCAATTTTCACCAGCTGCAGGAAGAACATAACATCACTGAGCAATTGAGAAACTGAGGGAGGCTGGAAAGACTTCCAATAGAGTACAATTCTACATCGAGCCAGTAGTAAAAGCAACATAAGTCTGCATATTTGGAGTCCAATGTGAGCAAGTCGTCCGGAACCCCAAATACAGCCATCAGGCGACAGGGACCAGGCAACTATTAAGTACTTTGGATATGGTCTGGAAGACAGAGTCCCAGTAGTCTCTCATCTTAGAAAAAACATATGATAAAGGTGACACAAGGAGGTATGACATCTGTCACAGACTTCAACCACAGTAGAGTGAATTTCAGACAGTCTGGACTTGGAGAAGTGAACTCTATGAACCACCTTAAACTGTGTAC
This sequence comes from Umbra pygmaea, assembly GCA_016801145.1. Lineage (NCBI taxonomy): Eukaryota > Metazoa > Chordata > Actinopteri > Esociformes > Umbridae > Umbra > Umbra pygmaea. The sequence continues at coordinate 7,512 of JACXGM010006336.1, read as the reverse complement.
TGTAAGCCCTAAATGGGCACAGGATGTAGTTGAGCTAACTCTGTATTGCCTCCCCTCACCAATCCTCCATGAATTCAACACACTTCTCCTGCTCCCAGGCAGATTTTGTTTTGTTTGTGGAGTGTTTTTTTAAACCCATGATACATTAACATACATGAGAGAATTCTGCTTTCTGTATAAGCATACGAGTCAATAGAGCATCTCAGGCCTGGTTTGTAGATAAATCGGGAAAGCCTGAAAATTGAGTGGAAACCAAATGTCTTGTCTAGAATTAGTGTGAAAAATTAAATGGAGGCAGAGAAGTTTTAGAGGCCAGATCTGGGAAACTAAAGAGAGAATGCAACCAGAATAGGAGCTTCTGAATGTTGGCCACCCAATAGTAATAAAGAAAATTTGGAAGTGCAAGCCCTCCATTGAATTTGCATCTCTGGAATAAAGACCTACTCTGGGTACCTTTCCTCCCCAAATGAAGGAAGTAACAGCCTGATTAATTTACTTAAAAATAAACTTGGGTAAGAACACTGGGATAGACTTAAAAAGCTAAAAAAATGTAGGCAAACTATTAATTTTAACAGCATTAAACAGCTTTTATCTGAGTGAGAAGAGGGGCACAGTTGGCAGAGAAGAGGGCAGATAACAAGCGAGTCACATTCACTCCAAGGTACAGTATTCAAAACCAGAGTGGGTAAGTTGAAAGGGAAAGTCTATCTCCTGAAGCTGCAACGCTACTGGATTAATTGGGATACACTCACTCTTTTGGAGCTTACGCTTGTAACCTGTAAAATAACCAAAGTTCTCTAGAATGGATATAAGGATGTTGCCGGGATACATACATAGAGCAGCTGGTCATCAGCATACAAAGTTAAACTATGCTCAATGCCCTAAGGGGCCTGAATGAAGTACAGGAGGTGGGGTCCTTCCACTTCTTAAGAAGAAGTGCTATTGACGCTGTGTTAAGGTTGGAGGCAACACACCAAAATCCAGTGACTAATTAAACATTGATAGTAATAAAAGGCATGGCTGGGTAGTAATGTGTTACACATAATGTAAATTAGTCATGTATGTTTTCCGGTGATGCCTAAGCATCCTGCGCAGCCTCAAGCTGAGCAAGATGACAGATGTTATGCAAGCAACCTGTCTGAAAGTTGTAATTCTTCTTGTAGCTGTGCCGAAAGAATTCTGAGTCATTCTGAATCTTGCCTGTTGCAGAGACGGAGAGCGTGAGTATGAGTTGTCCATGAGCATAGGAGCAGAAGAAACTTTTGGTAAGTATTCCGATCAATTATTTTGTCATTTTGACTGTATGCCTCCACGTACCCCCAATTTGCCTGCAAGCTTCTTCTGACTACAGTAATTTCTCTACTGTGTGTCAGAAACTCACGTGGGTATGACACAATCGTTAGCCTATTTTTACAAAAACGGCTGCTATGGGGCCATAACGTGAGATAAAAGGTAATGGAGCTTTTTATACATTGTTGTGTTTCTTTAGAAATAAACAGTGAACAAATCAAGTCTTTAAATGCTTCAGATGTAAATTTATTTGCTCCCAAAGTGACGCAAAAGTGAATGGGAGTCTATGGAATGCTTAACGGAAGGTGATGCCTAGGTAGCCTCAGAATCTCTCCATAGGAGCATCAACTTCAGAGTGCTGGCTTACCCCCTTGGTCTCAACTCAAGCTACGTGTTTTATTTATGGCGATACACAGTTCCCTCAAGCTGGACTCACACACTTCTCCACCTGGTCCGTTTACAATGAACAAACACTGATAGGTGAGTAAAAGGGTAGGACTAAACTGTTTGACAAGTACATGTTCCAAAATGTTACAGTATGTGTTTGGGGGTTACTGAAAAACATAGCAAACCAACATTGTCCAAGTTTGCTAGCTAGCTTTTCTGCTGACACATCATGATGATGAACTAATGTTAACGTTGTAATGCATAAAGGTTAGCTACAGTAGTGCTTGTGCAGCTAACTTCGCAGCTTTTACTAAACTAATGGTAGAGACACCTTAAAAAATACAGATATCTATATTTGTAATTGACTTGTTAAATGCAGTGTTAGGTAAAGTAGCTTGTACAGTTACATTCCAGCTACTTGCTGACTTCACAAGTTTTAGGAAGTCCCTAATTAAGGCAAAATGACAGTAAATAGAGTTCATATCCTACTGGTGGTGACCATGATTGATATTTTCTTTACTCTTTCTATTTGTTTTATAGGTTACGTTTAAGATATGAACTCCATTTACCTGATCATTTCGTCTTATTTAGGGACTTCCCAAAACTTGTGAACTCAGCAAGTAGCTGGAATGTAACTGTACAGGCTACTTTACCCAACACTGGTTAAATGCCTAGTTTATTTGTGTAATTGATTTTGGTTTTCTATTCAGCATTAATATAGGCTGACTCTGGAAATCAAATACCTTGTTGTTTCTATGACAATAATGTGTGGAGAATTAAATCTTTAACTAGTACTCAGGTTCTTTTTTTTTGAGTGCTAATTTATTCCTTGAGTATTTTTTTCTGGTGGTACATTTACCTTTTCTTAAGTACAATTTGGGTCAAGTAAGAGTACTCGAATACAGATTTTCAATACTCTACCCAACCCTGGTAAAGGGGCCTACTGGATGTGAAATTTCTTAAAGAGCTTAGTTAAATATCCATCTGGAACTAGAGCTTTGCTGCTTTGCATAGATTTCAACCACCTCTTCAAGTCTCAGGGGGGAGTCAAGGCTGGAACTGCCACATTGGTGGTGTCTGATGGGAAATGAGATGTGTAAAGTTAGAAAGATGTGAAGGTGTCATTAATCCTTATAGGATCAGAAAGTAAGCTATTAGAAGAGTCTTTAATTTGTGGAATCAGACTAGTGGCAGCACAGCGATTTAATTGGTATGCCAACAGATGCCTAGCCTTGTGTCCATGCTCATAGTATGTAGCGTATGAACGCAACAGTAACTATTTTGCATCCTTGGTGAATAAAAGGTTAAATTTAGACTAAGTTTGGGCATTGTTCATATAGGTCTGGGGCACAAGCAGCCCGGACTTTGCCAAACGTCAGCGCTGAAGTCCCCTCCCCTAAACCCTCTCAAAATGTATCTCCATCTATTAGCTAATACCACTGCCTCCTACGCCAATAGACTGATGGATGTCTACCTTTAACTATACATATTCAGCAATGGAAGAGAGAAATTTAAAAAAGTTTAAACAACAAAAGCACAATTGCTTTACAGTAAATACAGGGACATTCTCCCGGAGCAACTTAGGGTAAAGTGTACAATGACATTTGGCACATTCGGAAATCAACCAAGCAACCTTCAGACTAAAAGTCAGACTCCCTAACCACTGAGCCGTCTGCGCCCCAACAATGGCAGCTCTATATCGCCCAGTGGTCCTCAAACCCTTCCATGGAGGGCCTAGTGTATGCTGGTTTTTGGTCTTTCCCTTCAATTAGAGCATAATTAGGACCTAGACTGCCAGGTGAGGGCAGCTACTAACCAATTAGTGAGCTACTCCATCAGGCTTGTACAAGGTAAACGCGAAAACCCGCATACACTAGGCCCTCCATGGAAGGGTTTGAGGACCACTGATATAGCCTATTGATCATTGCTCAACACCAAGGACAGGCCTATGTAGCCTTTTGATTGTTCAGCACCAAGGAGAGCACTACCACCACTATGAAATAACACAGTCATTGGAGGGAAATTAAAAACAATGTTTTTTGACAATCAGCACCAAGAATATTTATTGTAGACTAGATTTGAACACGTAAAGTTGACTGGGGCTTCCTTCAACAATTCAGTTAAATATTTTAAAAAGTATAAAAAGCATAAAAAATAAAGGTTCTAGCAACCTGGTCCTTCATGTACTGAAAAATGGAAATTTGAACGATGTCTGTAAGTTTAAAACTGTGGGCGCTGAAACGTGCCAAATAACAATAATAATAAGAAAAATATTTAAAAAATTAAACTGGGGCATTTTGCTTCACAAAGCCCTAGTAATTATGTTTGATTTGGGTTGTGTAGCCTGCACACCAATTAACTGCATTAATTGAAAGTATATCGGACTGTTTGCTATTAATAATCCTTTTCAAATGTCAACGCATCGCTGTGCATTTGCTTTTCTTTAACCACACCTTTTAGATCAAGGTTGCGGGCCTGTTTATTTTTCAAGTACTGCCAACCCAGACAGTCTTTCTTGAGACATACTGCTTCTAAGATACTTCCTTTTTATTTTCAGCTTTGAAAAGCCACAGTCACAGGTATGTATGGTGAAAAAGAGCTTCAGTGCTGTCTAAACATTGGGGGAACTAGAAAGAAGAGAGTGTTGTTTCACATAAAGCAGCTAAGTGATGTCTTTAATTGAGCTGCTCTCCTCAGTTGCTGGCCTCAGCATGTTATGGAAGGAGAGTAATGGTAAAAGAACCTCTGAGGACAGGTTATCTGAATATTGGACTGACAATAAATTGGCAGATGAGAATAGATCATCATCTTTTGCTAACAACAGTTCTTTAGGGCTAGGGAATTGAAAGTGGTTTGCAATTTCTTCCATTCCACTAAACGGGTGTCCGAGTTGTGTGGTGGCATTGTCAACAGAACCACAGAACACACCTTCAAGTATTCCTCTGCATTCTGAAACCATTGATCCTCACAGAGTTCATCAAAGTGTCTTTTCATAAAAAGAAATTATTGTACCCCATGAGATTGCTAGGGTTTGCGCTGTTGTTTTAATTTTTTAACACTTATTCCCAAAGCTTTGCAAGTTAGTCCATAGCATTTCTCAACAGGCTTGATACTTGAAGCAGGTCCATTTCTTGCTTCTGGACAGCTTGCGAAGCAGTATTAACTGTCTCCAGTCATTTCGACTGTACTACAGTCATAAGCACAAATTCAAATGTCTCCATTGTCTATTGTATGGCAGATGCCTCAATGTGTTCTTTTGATTTCTTAGACAGCATGATAATCTTTCTTAGTGCTGTCACACCAAGCCCGATGTGGGCTGGCGTGTGGACATTGGACAGAGATCATGTACTAATTTATATATTAGCTGTTTCTCAATGTGAAGGCTGCATCCTTTGAAAGGCTGTGGACTTCGAAGGATGCAGCCTACATGGCCTTCAGAGGCTAGGAATGTATCCGTCATTGGATTACCGATTGAGCCACCAGGTGTTCCCAATTACCGCCTAGCAAACAGTGCGAGAGGAGAGCTGCCATTCTACATGACATTTGTGAAATGTCAAGTAACTATGGAGCCTAAATTGATAACTTTCATTATTATTATTTTTATGTTACTGGAGGAATTATACACTTTGATATACGTTGACATTCTGCCTTTTATTTTGAAGGTTTTATCATAATACCGAACTTATGACATCATCGTTAGTTTTGCTAGCAGAATACAGCTCCAGGAAGATATCGGCCTTCAGATGCGCGAAATCAGCCTTCAAATACGGCCTTCGGAAGATGCAGCCTACACATTGAGACACAGCTATAGTTTTCTTTCATGTATTATGCAATGCATTGTTGTATTGAGTTTATGTACCGTCCCTTTAAGTTCTTGTGACACATCTCTCTAGTTTGGCCATTGCTAGGATAGGTTTTAGTTAGGTTAGGCTGGCACTCGTAGATCTGATTATTAAAGGGACCATCCAGCCCTAAAACACCTCAACATTGTTTTCCAGGTCAATTTCACAATATACTACTCCAAAAAAAGTGATTGAAACTACAGTGGGCGGAGACTGTAAAATGGCGTACTCTCTCCATGAATGCATACCTGCCATAGTTCAAAGAAGAAATAGTGAATAAATAGTAGCTGACTGTATACCAAGAATTAGAGGAGGTTTCTTTTCAATAATGGCTAGTGGAAGTGATGATTTCAGTTATGATCATTTTTTATTCAACAATATCATCAAACCATACCAGTTTGAGCCAGAATACACTTATGAAGAAATGAAACAAATTGAAGAACTTTTACGTGTGAAACAAGCAAACTTGCCACAGGTGAAGTCCAGTCTAAAGCGGAGTATACGTAACGTTCTTCACCATTCCCAAAATGAACTGGAAAAAACAACCAAAACCTGCTGGTCCCCAAAGACAGATGACCAATCAGTAAGTACTGTAAACTTAGCATGATAGTGCTAGCCAGCTAGCTAATCGTATAACATCCTTGGGTTTATTGACACTAATGCAATAATTTGCTCACTAATAATGGCTACGTTACGGACTCGGTTTCATGACGGTACACTAATCAGCTGCAGTGTAGTTGCTTACTAATGTTATATTAGAGCTTGGATCATAACGATTATCGTTTTGGCTAGGTATTGTTTATGTTTTTGCTGCAATTGTCCTGCTCAAGTTACAGTGTGCAGACAAAGTTGTTACTGTTTACATAGAGACTGCATGTAAAAATGGGAAAGAGCAGTAATGCTAGCTAAAATCTTTCTATCTAACACAATACAATCACTGCTCTACATTTAATCTAAGCAACAAACATGTTTTATACTGTTTTAACAGCCAAATTGATTGTCCCTTTTTATGTATTCCGGGCAATACCGAAAGGCAGCATATTGTTTTATTTTGGAGTGGATGCTACGAGGTGAAAAACTGGGAAAAGGGAACAGAGTCGTTTTACCTGCCTGTGTGGTGGGATTCATTGAAGATAAATCAACGTGATCTCTTAGAAATCTGTGATACTACCACGGACACTTAACTTCAAAGTCCGTGGCAGTTCCACGGAATGTCCGAAAATTCTGTGAAACTGCCACAGATTTAGAAGTAAAGGATCCGTGGCAGTTTCACAGAATCGCATGATGACGTAGCAGAGTGTAAATCGCGTAGATTTTGCAGGTTCGCAGGTTGGGGAGGGTGGGCGGGCGTAAAAACATGCGACTAACATACCAAAGTTTGCGAGTTCGAATCCAGACGGACACTTTACATGTATTCTGTTTTCTATTCCAACACGATACAGACGTGTTGCAAACGTGCTTTTTTATCATTTTTTACTGCCTAAATACAAGTTACATTGAGTTAACAGCAAGGTTTCTGAGTGGTTAAGGTTAGGTTAGGGGTTTGGGAAAGGCTTAAATCGAATTAACAGCAAGGTTTCTGAGTGGTTAAGGTTAGGTTAGGGGTTTGGGAAAGGCTTAAATCAAATTAACAGCAATGTTTCTGAGTGGTTAAGGTTAGGTTAGGGGTTTGGGAAAGGCTTACATCAAGTTAACAGCAAGGTCTCACTGTGCGCCAATTGTGGACTTTTCTGTGAAACTGCCACGGATTTTAATCCGTGTTCATTTCACAGAATTTTCGGCCATTCCGTGGAACCAGGGGCGGCGGCAGGGTATGGCTTGGTGGGGCTACAGCCCTACCAAGAATCGTGTTTGCCCCACCTTAGCCCCACCATGAATTATCAACTGTGCTGACTTAGTTGCGTTTTTATGTGGTTTCGGTGCAGAGTATGTGAGCGGAGCGGGGTGGAAGCGGAGCGAGTAGCGGAGCTGACCCAGTTTACCAGAGCGCAGA
>JACXGM010006335.1:0-33027 GCA_016801145.1 Umbra pygmaea | reverse complement strand
AAACCAGCCTGCGTTGTGAATTTGTCCTAATGTTTTGGTGAAGTAAAGCTTTATTTAAATACTCAAACCAGCCTGTGTTGTGAATTTGTCCTAATGTTTTGGTGTAGTAAAGCTTTATTTAAATACTCATGACAATAGCGCAGAACAGGACCATTATGTGGGGATCTGGATTCAGGCATTTTAGATATTTTCAAAAAGTTCAAAAACACAAGTAAAAGTTATTGACAACAAACAAATCGCAATAAGTAAGCAATTATTTTAAGTCACTCTGAATAAGAACAACTGTTAAATAACTAAAATGTGAAATGTAGTATAGTATGTGTAGGAAGTACACATTTCTACATACCAAAAACAATGGGGTACATATTTGTATTTTCAAATGTTTTAAATGGTTTATCGGTTAGCAAGCTGAACTGCAATTGTGTTTAGAAAATGAGTGGTTGTACATGATTCTAGGAACTCTACATGTGTAACAGTGTGCATTAGCATCCATACATTACCTGTGTATGGACATTAAGTGAACAGGCTCGGAGGGTCCACGGTTCAGAGTTCACACCCGCCACCCTTACCCCTGGCAGGTGCAGCCCCTGGGGGCGTGAGGAGGCCCCTCATCTCTCACACCTCTTCACGCTGCTCAAACAGAGAAAAGAGAGGGGTGTGAAAGGGTGCACTCCAGAAAGCCATCACCTGCTCCCTACTATGCCCCCACACTACCACCACCCTGAGCCATCCTATCAGCCCCCTGTCTACTCTGACAGGGCTGGAGAGAAAGACAGTGGGTTTGTTTCAGGAACAGACAGACAAACACACACACAGAGTCCTCCAAAAATTATGAAAAACCAATCGATGGGCAGGGCCAGACTGACTAGCAGAACTTGGGCCGGAGAAGAAGATGTACGTGACACTGAAACTGACGAGCTGAAGCGTGAGCCATGAACCGTCCGTGCATTGGATATGTGTGACCTTCTGTGGTGGGTATGAATGCTTTTGGCATCCAAAATGTACATTTGTCATGCCCACAGAGGGCAGTGAATTAGACTGGGAGCTGAATTGTGACTGTGTGGACAGAAAGACCATGGGTGAGGTTGTGTATTGATAGATGTCCCTCCCAGCCTCTCCCAGTTTCTCCCAGACTCCCCCTCCATTGTGGCTTTGAGTGAGTGTGTCCTCCTGCTCTGAGCACTGGAATGCGTCTCCTCCACGCCGTGATGGATGGGGTCTTGTTCTGCACTATTTTGCCCCTCCCTCTGAATCCCTTTTTCTCTCTTTTAGGCTCCGACTCTTTCATCACATCCTTTTATTCCACACCAATAAAAGTCACTGATTCTTCATCGGCTGTTGTGTGGATCTGAGAGGCTCTGAGACTTTTCATCTGGAGTGTGTCACACATCATTCTACAAAGTAACAGACATGCACACGCATGCACACACACATATACACACACAGGGATACAGCAAGCACGGAAGAACCATAGAAAACACATTTATTCACACTAAGACAAAACATAAACATACTAAAAAGACTAAATGCATTTATAGTCTGTTCACACTTTACAAGGCTGTGTTTCTCTATGACCAGCTCCATTGTGCTGTTTTAGTGGCCAGGGAATGAGTCAGAGACCTATGTCCTTACTAATGAGATGTTCTACAATGCTCTTCTAGAAAACGTTATTTCCCACTGATCCACTGTGTTGAACAGTTAGAAGAGGGCTGTTTAAGACCTATTATTAGACAGCATTACACAACAAGGCATGAGGAGTATGGGCTCTATCCCAGAGCCTCCAGACGTCAGCTCCTGAGTCACTGTGACCTGGCTCCATGCTCCTCTCATCTCACTGAGACATTATATCAGACACACACTCAACAGGCTCAGACACACCCACATAGGCAAATACATGGAAACACACACACACACATTACATGGAACCACATACACCTATAAATACATGGAACCCAGACACACAGATGAATACATGGAACAACACACAGAAAGAGATGTATTGCCAAGTAAGATTTAACCAACAAGGATTTTTTTCTGGTCTGTTGGAGCATGTCTTTCTTTTATAGAAATTACATAATTGAAAACATTTTAAAATTAAAAAATGTTAACGTGCATGATATGTGCAGAATATGTTCAGGATATCTACAATATATGAGGAGTATATGAACAGGATATGTACAGTTATGGGTTGTGTGTACGTGGGGGGGGGAGAGTCAGCTTGGAATCAGGGGCATGTTGATAAGGACAACTGCTGTAGAGAAGAAACTGTTCATGGGGCAAGAGGTCTTGGTTTTAATAGACCTCAGCCTTCTGCCAGAGGGAAGAGTTCTGAATTGTCCATTTCCGCTCTGAGAGGAATCGGCCAAAATCTCTCCTCTGAGATCTGGAGGTGTGTAGGTCTTGTAAAGAAGGCAGATTGCAGCCAGTCACCCTTTCTTCAGAGTGGATGATGGGCATCAGCCTGCCCTTGTCCTTGGCGGTGGCTGCAGGGTACCAGACGGTGATGGAGGAGGTCAGGATGGACTCTATGATGGCACCATCACAGTCTTTGACAGATGTTCAAGCACACACAAGCCCACAACACATTGTGTTTGGCCCCTGGTATGTATTGGGTCGACTGCACCACTATCTGTAGTGCTCTGCATTCTTGCTCATTGATGGTTCATCCCAGGCAGTGATGCAGCCAATCAGAATACTTTCAATAGTACAACAGTAGAACTTGATGAGTATCTTGGGGCTCATGCATCTCACCCTCCTGAGTGGGAACAGTCATTGCCATGCTTTCTTCACTATTTTATCGGTGTACATGGACCAAGGTTAGATCCTTGTTGATGTGGACCCAGACAAACTTGCTCTCATCTCCACTTCCTGTAGTCCATCCAGCTCTTTGACTTTGCCAGTGTTCAGGGAGAGGTTTTTGGCTCGGCACCCTGATGATAAAAGCCATTGACCTCTTCCCTGTATGCGAAATAATTGTTGTTGATTTGGCCCACCACCATTGTGTCATCAGCAAATTTGATGATAGTGTTGTAGCTGTGTGTTTCCACACAGTCATGTGTGTACAGGAGTTGGCCGCTTCATGGGATTCTTAAGAGTTATATTTTGCATGTAAAAGTACCCATGAGAATTGACTAGTTCATAGACGCATATCTTCTAACTTCTTTCTGTTAGGTGACATGTTCAACACTGCAGCCAATTTACAATCTAAATTTGATGCCCTCAACCTCACAAATTGTCAACAAACCTACTAGATACAACCTAAAATCCGTAACAGGGCTCCCTCATAGATATAATTTTAATAAAAATGTTGTCTAAATATATCTCTGCTGTCTTTATCCAAGATTTTAGTGATCACTGCCTCATTGCTTGCATCTGTAATGGGTCCCCATCATTACTGTTAAATGCTCACTGAAACACTTTAGCGAACAGGCCTTCTTAATTGACCTGGCCCACATATCCTGGAAGCCTGTTGGTCTTATCCCATTAGTGTAGGATGCCTGGTCATTCTTTAAAAGTGCCTTCCTTTCTGTTCTAGATGAACATGCCTCATTCAAAAAGTTTAGAACTAAGAACAGATACAGCCAGGGGCGGACTGGCCATCGGGAGGATCAGGATTTTTCCCGAAGGGCCGTTCCATTCCAGGCCAAACGGGCCGTCACATTTTACTTTGACGGCCGTCGGACGTATTAAAACAAGTGACAGTAGGCTGAAATGGACAGGCTGTTGCATCCGCAAAACTGCACTCTGGCCCGGCCGTCAAATCGAGAGAGAGTTCCTCTATATTCAAATGAGGAGAAACCCAGAGTGAATGATTGAGGAACGCCGGGAGCGACAGATACAGCGCCCCCCCCCCCCACTGCCGGCCGCTCTATCCAAAGTCCCGGGCTGAATGTCCCAGAATGTATCCATCCCTGGATACAGCCCATCAGGTTAGGAATTTCACAACGGCCATACGTTTGCAAATGATCCGTTTTATTTGGACAGCTCTTTGGTACAAACACAGGGAACTGAGTCGTACTTGGTGAGACTCAAGCCATTCTCTTCTATCATTCTGCCCATAATTTCTCTGCCGGCATGATCCACTCCACTTTGTGACGTCACGTGAGTAGTGAAAATAAAATAAATTAAATTCAGTCAATGAGAACAGCACAACTACAATACAAAGACGTATTACTGTACAAAGAAAATGAGCCAAACTCAAAAGCGCAGCAGTATTTGGATGCACTACCAATAAAAGAAATGACAAAGCAGAGTGCAACATTTAATTAAACCTTGTATGAAATGTTCATATAATTGTTTAGCTATCTGATTTGTCTAAAAATCTGTTTTGTACAACAGTGATTTTTTTGTTTTTATTGTGACGATAAAACATTTTCTAATATACATGTAAAGTGTAGCATGACTTACATTCAAGGCAAGGGAAATTTATTACATTTCATACAGAGGGTGACAATGCAGAGGGTCATCACATTGCGTAACATTTACACGGAAATCAAATTCCCACGCTGCAGCCCATGGTTCACTCCTGAACTGACTGCTCTCGACTAGCACAAAAACATCTTGTGGCGCATTGCATTAGTCTAAAGAAATCCCTGTGATATGGAACTCTTCAGGGAAATAAGGAACTACTACACACAATCAGTTTGGAAAGCTAAGGCTAGCTTTTTTAAACAGAAATTTGCAGCAGCCTGTAGCACCAATTCAAAGAATTTCTGGAACACTGTATAGTCCATGGAGAACAAAAGCACCTCCTCCCAGCTGCTCACTGCTCTACGGCTAGGTAACACTATCACTACTGATAAAACTACACCCCCTGCAGCACCATGCCCAAGGCCCCCTCCATTCTCCTTCACCCAAATCTAAACAGCTGATGTTCTGAAAGAACTGCAAAATCTAGACCCTTACAAATCATCCGGCCAAGATAAACTACACCTGTTCTATCTAAAACTACCTACAGCATTCATCACAAACCCTATTTCTAGCATGGTCAACCTCTCTTTCACATCCTCAAAGCTCCCTAAAGATTGGAAAGCGGCTGCGGTCATCCTCCTTTTCAAAGCGGGGGGACACTCTTGACCCTAACTATTACAGGCCTGCTGTATATCCATCCTACCATGTCTTTTTAAAGTTTTCGAAACCCAGGTTAACAAACATATTACAGACTATTTAGAATCCCACTGCACCCTCTCCGCTATGCAATCTGGTTTCTGAGCTGGTCAAGGCTGCACCTTCGCTATGCTCAAAATCATATATGATGTCACAACCACCATTGACAAACTACATAAATCTGCAGAAGTCTTTATTGACCTGTCCAAGGCTTTTGACTCTGTCAGAGTATCCTTATTGGCAGACTCAATATTCTCTGTTTCTCGAATGGCTGCCTAAATTGTTTCACCAACTACTTCTCTGATAGTGTCCAATGTGTTAGTGGAGGGCCTGTTGCCGGGACCTCTGGCTGTCTCTATGGGGGTACTAGAGGGTTCGATTTTTGGGCTGACCCTTTTCTCTATGTATATCAATGACGTCGCTCTTGCTGCTGGTGACTCTCTGATCCACCTCTACACAAATGACACCATTCTCTATATCTGGCCCTACGTTAGACACTGTGCTAACGAACCTTCAAGAGAGCTTTGATGCCATACAACACTCCTGTGATCTGCAACTACTCCAAAACTGTAGTAAAACAAAATGTATGCTTTTCAACCGATCACTGTCCGAACCTACATGTACCATCACAACTAGCATCACCACTCTGGACAAACTTAATGAATTCTAATCTAAATTAGAATATGTTGACACCTACAAATACAGAGTCTGGTTAAACTGTTCACTTTCCTTCCAGACCCACATTAACTATCTCCAATCTAAAATTAAATCTAGGACTGGCTTCCTATTCCGCAAGAAGGCCTCCTTCACCCACGCTGCCAAACACGCCCTGATGAAAATGCCCATCCTACCGATCCTAGACTTTAGTTATGTCATCTACAGAACTGCCTCTACCTCCCTCCTGAGTAAATTAGGTTTGGTCTACCCCAGTGCCATCTGATTTGACCCCAGTGCCATCTGATTTGTCTCCAATGCCCCATTTAACACCCACCACTGCAACCTACACTCACCTAAAGGACTATTAGGAAGACCATACTAATACTGTGTTTGACCCCCTTTCGCCTTCAGAACTGCCTTAATTCTACGTGGCATTGATTCAACAAGGTGCTGAAAGCCTTCTTTAGAAATGTTGGCCCGTATTGATAGGATAGCATCTTGCAGTTAATGGAGATTTGTTGGATGCACATCCAGGGCACGAAGCTCCCGTTCCACCACATCCCAAGATGCTCTATTGGGTTGAGATCTGGGGACTGTGGGGGCCATTTTAGTACAGTGAACTCATTGTCATGTTCAAGAAACCAATTTGAAATGATTCGAGCTTTGTGACATGGTGCATTCTACTGCTGGAAGTAACCGTCAGAGTATGGGTACATGGTGGCCATAAAGGGATGGAAATGGTCAGAAACAATGCTCAGGTAGGCCGTGGCATTTAAACGATGTCCAATTGGCACTAAGGGGCCTAAAGTGTGCCAAGTAAACATCCCCCACACCATTACACCACCACCACCAGCCTGCACAGTGGTAACAAGGCATGATGGATCCATGTTCTCATTCTGTTTACACCAAATTCTGACTTGACCATCTGGATGTCTCAACAGAAATCGAGACTCATCAGACCAGGTAACATTTTTCCAGTCTTCACCTGTCCAATTTTGGTGAGCTCTTGCTAAATTTTAGCCTCTTTTTCCTATTTGTAGTGGAGATGAGTGATACCCGGTGGGGTCTTCTGCTGTTGTAGCCCATCCGCTTCAAGGTTGTGCGTGTAGTGGCTTCACAAATGCTTTGGTGCATACCTCGATTGTAACGAGTGGTTATTTCAGTCAAAGTTGCTCTTCTATCAGCTTGAAGCAGTCGGCCCATTCTCCTCTGACCTCTATCATCAACAAGGCATTTTTTCCCACAGGACTGCCGCATACTGGATGTTTTTCCCTTTTCACACCATTCTTTGTAAACCCTAGAAATGGTTGTGTATGAAAATCCCAGTAACTGAGCAGATTGTGAAATACTCAGACCGGCCCGTTTGGCACCAACAACCATGCCACGCTCGAAATTGCTTAAATCACCTTTCTTTCCCATTCTGACATTCAGTTTGGAGTTCAGGAGATTGTCTTGACCTGGACCACACCCCTACATGCATTGAAGCTACTGCCATGTGATTGGTTGAGTAGATAATTGCATTAAGGAGAAATTGACCGGGTGTTCCTAATAATCCTTTAGGTGAGTGTATATGTACTATTGGGCTGGCCCTCACACTCAACGCCTGTCTCACTGGTATGATCTCATCAACAAATCACTTCTACCCAAAACTCCACTGTACCTACAGTAAATTCACTTTTCACCATTGCCTCATCCACTCACAACCTGCGCTGAAGCAGGTATATCTCTCTGGTCACCCCAAAAGCCCATACCTCCTTTGGCTGCCACTCCTTCCAGTTCGCAGCTGCTAATGACTGGAATAAACTACAAAGAAATCACTGAAACTCAAAAACACCATCTCTCATTTTTGGTCTACCTATCATTTTATTTATACTTTCATAAAATTGTTGAAGCATACAATATATATATTTTTTTTATTTTGGGTGATTTTTCCCAATTCTGCCCCTCCCAATTCCCTCTAATACTGCCTTCTCGGCAGCTCCACAACTCCTTGGACAGGTCTGAGGGATGGCAAAGGATGGACACATGGTTCATCCAACCACATGTTGTCTAGCTGCCGATACTTTACGCACTGCTCATCCAACACGGAAGCCTTTAGTAGGTGCATGCATGGGATGATTACGTTTGACAACTACACTTTGAACCCACAGGCACCTGATCTAGACACAAGGAGTTGCTGAAGAGCGATGTGGCAGGATAGATAATCTGACTTATCTAACCCAAATCCCAGGCATGGCTATGCTAATTTGCGCTGCTTCATGCAGGATGCGCAGGGAAAGTCAGAGAACCCAAAGTCAGGCTCAAAATGGTTTCATCTTTATACAGGTTGTATAGTAACGCAAATTCTCTCTCTCCCACTGTCATGCGAAAATGCTTGAAATGTGCAAACCATTCTTCAATCGGTTGTGGAAATACAACCCTGACTGACCTTGGCCAGTCCGTGTCATCACGGAGCAGTACGTTAGGCTTAAGATGTGGTCAATGGAAAAGGGGCATTGGTTTTCCCAACCTGTTTTTTTGGGGGGGCTACAGGCACACAGTGTGGGAGCTCTACACGTCAGGCGAGGAATATGACAACAGAGAGGAGCAATGGGTCTGGACGGAAGTGGATGGTGATGAAGTGGGAATATACAACAGTTGGTGTGTGAACTGGCAAGCCGTGGACGGGCTGGAAATTGGTCCAGAGGAGGATGATTCTAACTCCTACTCCACTGGGGAGGAAGACACAGACGGTGAGGGGGACAATGACTGGTACCTGTTGGTCGCAGACCCTGGCTGGCACATACAATACTCACTCCATTAACTAGGCAGGCTAGTCAGATAGCGGCCCCCTCACCTCCAATACCTCAAACTAGGTGGCTTGGTCTGCTAGTGGATCTCTGAGACCTTCCTCTGCAGCCGGCCCATCACTCCTGCCACCACCACAGCCCCTGCCTTGGTGGACCAGGCTGCCATTCTTTACAAATGTACCAGTGATTCTGCCCTCTGCACCTGTTCCTGTAGCTCCACCCTCGACGCCTGTGCCTCCACCCTCGATGCCTGTGCCTCCACCCTCGACGCCTGTGCCTCCACCCTCTACGCCTGTGCCTCCACCCTCTACGCCTGTGCCTCCACCCTCTACGCCTGTGCCTCCACCCTCTACGCCTGTGCCTCCACCCTCGACGGCTGTGCCGGAGGGTCTGCCCAACATACCAGTGCCGAAGGCCCAGCCTTCTGTTCGCCACGTCAGTGCCGGAGGCCCTGCCTACCTTGCCCATACCGTAGGCCGGGCCCCCTCATTCAGTGTCGGATGCAGTGTCCCCTTAGGCAATGCCTGTTACTCCACCCCTTTTGCAGGTTGTATGTTCTGTTTCAGTCTGACTTACATGACATCATCATTTTCCACCTATCATTTGTCTGTGTTCCTGTCAACCAAACGCACTAGGATCCAATCATTCATCATCATGTGTATGTAGTTCCTATTTTTGTGTGAGACCACTATCATTCATTGTTATATTGTTAGGTCTGTCAGTGAAGTTGTTATGTCTGTTATATATACAGTTTTTGACTCATTGCAATTCAAAATTATGCTGTCAATGTTGATAGAAAGTAGTAGATACACATTTGCACTGCATTCATAATGCAATAGCAACAAAAAGTATATTTTAACAGTTTAGTTCAGGTCTAACTCTGGTCCTCGAGGGCCAAAAAACAAGTGCTTTGGCTATTCAGGACCGGTGTTGAAATGCCACGGGTGTCATAACATCCTTTCATGGTGCGTAGGAGAGAGACAAATGTGAGGATAATATTCACACTAAACAGTGTTTATTAATGGAAACACTGGGTGAAAAGAAATGCTGCCTCAAGGGGCGAAACAACAAATATATTATATCTACACACACATGGGTTGACAATACCTCAACGACTGACAGGTTACAAACACTAACACAGGACTTAAATACAGAACTAATAAATGAGTGATTGCACCTGGGATGAATGATTGAGAAACACTATAGGATGACCAAGTTGTGCTCAGGTCATGTGATATAAGGAGCGGGAACAGAAGATGTAAACAATATACACGGGAGAGAAATCTACATAAGACACACAGGGGAGCAACTCGTGGACGGGGACATACGTCTGGTGGTTGCTGCGAGGTTTCTGGTATTTTTGGACCAGGCAGAGGAGGGTCCCACAGGTTGACCAGCAGTCCCAACTTCCTGGGTTGCGGGACTGGTGGTGAGGGGGACTCTAGCTGGTTAGAGTGGCCAGATGATTGGTTGGAGTGGGAGCGCATCCCTAACCAACTAGGGTTTACACTCAGGGGATCACTGTCCGTGTCCCTCACACCTTCCTCCTCACCTTGCTCCTGGTCCACCTTGGTCCATTTCCTCTTCACCATCGTCCTCTTCTTCCTGCTGCTCCTGCTCCTCCCCTTCATCCTCCGTCCAAGTGGGCTGATACTGCCCACGTATGCCCCCCCACAAGAAATTTCCTAGGGGAACCCTGTCTGTATTCAGGGTCTCTGTCCATCGACTGAGGGGGGTAGCATGCCTGAGCCTGTCGTAGACGATGTTTCGCTCTTCGCGGCGCGTATATATGCTCTGTTCCCAGGTAGGGGGAGCCGAATGGGCTACAGCCTCTTGCTTCCACCCCTTTGCTCTTAGGGTGGATGGCATAGCTCTTTGGCTCCCAGACTCTGCTATGGGTGGCATAGATGTAACTGTCCCATACCTCGGCTCCTACCGGGTCGAAGCACTCCTGTGCCGGTCGGCTGCGCCTCTTCCTTCGCTGTCTCCGTCTTTGGTCGGTCGTTCAGTCATAAAATTTCATGGTGCGTAGGAAAGCCAAATGCGAGGATATTATTCACACTAAACGGTGTTTATTAATGAAAACACTGGGTGAAAAGAAATACTGCCTCGAGGGGCGAAACAACAAATATATTACATCTACACACAAGGGTTGATAATACCTCAACGACCAACAGGTTACAAACACTAACACAGGACTTAAATACAGAACTAATGAATGAGTGACTGCACCTGGGATGAATGATTGAGAAAGACTATAGGATGATCAGGACATGTGCTCAGGCCATGTGATATAAGGAGTGGAAACAGAAGATGTAAACAATATACACAAGAGAGAAATCTACATACGACACACAGGGGAGCAACTCAAATAACATACATGTACGATCCCCTTAGGGGGGCTCGTTACAATGGGTTAGGTGAACATGATCCCCACAAAATAATTCTCAATATTGAAAATCCTATTATGCTTCATTAAAATGTGTTTTACAAAACATTAAATGATAAATACATATTTGATTTTATAATATGCATATTGAAATAACAATAACAAGAATTATATGTAGTAGTCTATCAGTAAAATAATTGTAATATTGCAACAAACTGCTAAAATGTGAGTAAAAAAACATTCACACTGACAGTAATACACCCTCTGCCCTCTCACCATGTTACAAAACAGTTTAGGGGTGCCTACATTAATGGTAGATAACTCCATTATGTTAAGACTATGGGACTGTAATGGTTTTTTTTGCATTCTGGAAAATCATTCTATTTTACAGTACTTAGAAACATGAAGCAATTGAGGCAGATAATATAGTATAATTCCAAAAAATGTGTAAACTGTAAAAAAAATATATATATAAAACTATCACATGACACACCCTCATCTTTATGTTTGATTTTCCTTCACTCATTACTTGCAAATGAATATATGGAAATCGAAAGAAAAAAAAACATCTACAGACACACTAATGCAGATGATACATTGTTTTACATTTAACATTTGATAGGGTGCCTCAGACCTTTCCACAGTACTGTATAGGAAGTAGCAATGACTGTTGGCTGTAGCTGGCTTAGTTAACACCAGCAACAGCCTTACATACTATATGCGTTGGGGGGCAATGGCTCAATTATTTTCAATATAGGGAAGTGCGGCGAGCTATTGGCTCATTGGGGAATGCATTGGAGACAAAGGAACATTTCAGCTTTTCCCAAATGTATTTAAATAACCCACTTCTACAACCATCTGACCAATCACAGGACTTTGTGTAGGTGGTTGTACTATGTACTCCTTTCAAACAAATAATTGTTTCCATCAATAAATGTTCTGTTTATGCTTAAGTGATCCTTTTGAAAAATGGAAGACAAAATTGAGAAACTAATTGTAGCAGTGAGGGCTTCCCTGAGCAATATTGTGATGCTATTTCCTTAAAGTTATGTTCATTAAAAAAATACAGTGAGGATGCATGTGACCAGGATGGATGCTTCTGGAGGGTTTTACTTGTCAATAAGTTGGCAAGCTATGTTAGCTGGTTAGTACCTGGCTAGTTAGCTAATAATCACAAGTTGCAACATTTCTGCTCATCAAAGAATGTGAACAATGCTACAACATTGCGTTATGACACTTGTGACCCATGTACAGCTGGCTGTCTATCCTATTGCATGGATTGAGGTCAATTACTTTCTGTAACCACAAGCATAACTCAAATTAAGGTGAAGTAAAATTGTCCTCTTCTTTTTTATGCATTGTTTTGTGGGATTAATAAGTTTCATTTCGGGGCCCTTTTGATACTGCGGGCCCCTAGGTAACCATCTAGTTTGCATGTAGGCTGTGCCATCCCTGATTCATCCAGTCTCTGTGGAGGATTATCATTTATAATTAAAATAAACATTTCCATTGAAATACATGCCTGGCTCCTGTCTACCCACCAACAGTGTGAAAGTTAGGGTATTCAGACATATAGGTTTGTATCCCAGGCATTTATCCAGATAATAGGGTACAGTTTGTTGCTCATGTACCAAATGAACTGTCAAAGCCAGTCAAGCTATCCAGCAGGGTTGGATTGGCCATTGGGAGAATCTGCAGATTTTCCTGAATGGCCGGTCTAAGTAACGGTCAACTTGGCTATGACACCTTGCAAAAAACTGCAGTTGTCCTCCACGGCTGGTACTCATCAACATATATATATATTTTTTTAATTTAACCTTTATTTAACCAGGTGGGCACGTTGAGAACAATTTCTCATTTAAAACGGCGACCTGGGCAAGATAAAGCAAAAAGGTGCAAATACAGACAGTGTTACACACAAATACAAATACACAAGAATTACACAAAGGGTAGAGTAAGGAATAAAGATAAAAAAATTCAGTAAAAATTGAACGAGGTAGATGTAAGTACATGTACAAATAGCGCAAAGAAATCAAAGATTCAGAGGTAGATTTAATTATTATACAGAGTGGCAGGAAAATACAATGAATAAGTTAACACTAGTATGACTGTGCAGATATATCATAACGGAAATTCTTCCCGGAAATTCGCATAGTCCAGCTATTTTTTTCCAGGGCTATACATTTTTCGGATTTAAAAAATATCTTGAAATTCAATTTTTCAGGGTTTGTAAGCTTGTCAGATGAAAGAGAAAGTCGATATTTTGCTATGGCTCAAGTTATAAAGCACTTTTAAATATTGTATTTTTAGATCTAATTTTGTTTGAAGCCAATGATGGCACTGCATCACAATTTAGTATCATATAGTGCATGGTGTGTTAATTTGGTTTTGACAACTGTACATGGGTGGTCATGCGCCAGTCTGCGTTTCAAAGTCCCGGGCCATTTTTCAGTCCCAGTCCGACCCTGCTTTACATCATGAGGCAGATGGACCAAAATATATCAAATGTTTGGTGTGCCCAAATTTATTCGTAAATTATGATGGAGATCACTGGTGAGCACAGCAATGACAAATTACCTGACAGACCAAAGACCACTACAGCAGCTGACCAAAAAAAGTCACCATAATAAAGAAAATACTGTATTACAGATCAAGAACAATCTCTAGGAGGTAGGCGTGCATGTGTTAAACACTACCCTTCACAGAAGACTTTCCCAGTCAAACTACAGATTTATATTGCTATTTACCAGTGTGACAGAAGGGGAAAAGTGTAGAGAACAACCCACTACTACATAATCAATGCTTTCTATTTTCTCCAACAGTCCTAACAGCGTAAATTCTTTATTGATATTAACGCCTTCACGTGAGTTTCTATTTTCTCCAACAGTCCTCACAGCGTAAATTCTTTATGCACAAGGTTTCAGCAATTGTTGCGTCACTCAGAACTGGAGATTCTAATGATGCATTCTAATTATACACTGTAATCACGTGTGATCATATGCTTAAGGGACACTTTATCAGGATCACACAAGTGTGAACGTAGCTATCAAAGGGTTAGGGAGTTGAAAACTGATGGTAAACATACACATACACACACAGTCATCACCTGTTTTTTTCTCCCACTAAACTGGTTCACACTCCATTACTGTAGGTGGCAGCAATGCACCTTTAAGTTGGATGCCAGCTTAAAGCTAAGAAGAAGAAGTGGAAGCGGTGAAAGAAACCAACCGCAAAGACGGTAGATAGAAGTTTAGAAATAAACTAAATGCGTAACACGACCGCGGGCAATAAACGGAAAGAAAAGGGTGGTGCTGAAAAGGCGCGAGGAAATTAGATACTGAAGCCGCTAAATGTTGCAAACTAACTGAAATATTTAGCAGCACCTCACAGTTAAATATTAGCAGCAGACCCAGCAGTGAAGAAGTGAGCCAGACACCTATGCAGCAACATGCCAGTGATGATGAGGGACAGAAAGTTGCGCTGGTAAAGTTGAGCTGTAAAATGCCACATGGAGTAGCTAATATTAAGAAATATGTTGTGCTTTTACTTATAAAAATGTTGGTAACGTTACAGTTAATGCTTACAAACTTTGAAGATTTTGAATACAGAAGTTACATTTGTAATGGTTGTAATGTAGATGTGGTGTTATTATTTGTGCAGTAAGAATAATTACTGCATAATTTAATTAAGATTATTAAGTAATAAATTAATTTTAAGACAGAATGGAATGGATTGTAAAATATGCTGTTATTACAGCATATTATATAATCTATTCCTTGCTATCTTGGAATAAAACCTGTTTTTTAATCCATTCCATCATTTGCTTATTCAGGTTGATCTTAGACCAAGAGCAGAGAAAGACACCCACTCCAGCTAAACTTTAAATTACTTTAAAGTCAAAACAGCCACAGCCTAGAGGTTTTTATTTCAGCCCTAAATCACATTAAATACGTTCTGAGGGAACTATTTTGTAAAACCGAAAAATGTCCAATATGAACGTATGAGAGGGTCAATTACGTTTGTAGGGAACTAAATTGAACACTGGAATAACGTTCAACATGAACATTAGAAGATCATGACGTAGCATGTAAATAGCATAGTTTTTGCTAGGGCGGAGGTCGGGGATGGTGGACGGGAAATATGATGTATGTTTGAAGGAATATAATTTGGATAGTATAGTAACATGAGCCACAATTAAAGTCTTGTGACACTCATGCCAAGCAGCAGGCGTTGTTGTTGTTGTTGAGTTTCCGCGCGCTGTTTGCTTAAGGCCGGGCCTAGTCAAAGTCCAGGGCTGTTTTTTAGTCCCAGTCCGTCCCTGACTGATGGTAAACATGCCTGGTAGAGGATAAAACCGATGGTAAACATGCCTGGTAGAGGATAAAACTGATGGTAAACATGCCTGGTAGAGGATAAAACCGATGGTAAACATGCCTGGTAGTTGGAGAGTTACAGAATTTGGTTACATGGTTTCACCATTCAATGTACAATACAATGCCACATCAATATTAATTGCAAACTTGGAAGGGTTGAAACAAAATAAGTTAAATCGGCAATGAAATGCTTAGTTTCGGTTCCTTCTCTAGCAATGCAATCTGTCAAAGTAGAATAATAAAATCAAATCAACAATAATCAAATAAACAATGATACAAGAATAACACTGGTAAGAAATTAAGATAATTAGCAGCAGATAAAACAAGATATTGCATATACACAGGGATGTTAGCTGCAAATGTTTAGCAGCAAGATAATACAGTATCTACACAGGGATGTGAACCAGTTCAGTTATTTAGTAGATTTATGGGTATATACTGTACAGAATGTGTGTGCTTTTTTGCAACGGTAGTGCTTACCATGTGGTGATGATTCCCAGGGCCTTTCTCCAGCAAGATGAGATGTAGGTCGAGAGCCTTCATATGGTTGTGAGCACTTTATTGAGAGCAAATAACAAGTGTAAGCACCTTCAGTTTGCTTACACTTATAATGGGGTCTTTTATGTAAAACTGTTGTTTTCTTCCACTAGTCCACATTCCCATGGTAAGGTCAACAGCATCATGAGCCAAGACATTTTAGCTCAAATTTGATTGCTTCTACCAGTAAACTGAAATATGTAAAATTGCAAGTGGCTTACTACATTTCCAGCAAGAAATTACCCTGAAGCAGACATACAAAATCAACAAAGAAATGGTTCATTGACCATCAGTGATTCAGTAATCTGTGTTTTGCGAATGCCCTTTACGTTGCGAGACTTAAATCCTTTTAAAAACCTGTGTTTTTAATTGAAGAGGGCAGTCCATGTACCAACCATCGGATGTGTTTTTAATTGAAGAGGGCAGTCCATGTACCAACCATCGGATGTGTTTTTAATTGAAGAGGGCAGTCCATGTACCAACCATCGGATGTGTGCCGAAGAATGTTCTAAATCTTTTCCAATCTGTTCTCTAACCTCAATAACAATAATACATGCTTTTTTCCTTCCAAAGGATCAGGTACTAAAAACAAAGTAATACATTAATAATTAATTCAACTTGTATAGCGAGGTATACATTTTATTTTATATAATAAAAGCAATGTATTGAGTTAGATCTAATTTTGAAATGTATTTGGTAAACAAATATTGTTTAATAACTTCATATGTTTTTTTTAATAAACTATTAAAACAATTATATTTTTCACATAAAAAATTACCATATAGAACATTTACAGTTTTGTTTATTTTATACAATACTTATTAATAGATCTTCAGCAAGTGTGTGAATCAATTTGATGGTGACTGTAAAAATGGTATACTGTAGAACTTGTGATATGTAGAATTTTGATTGTAACAATTTTGAGAGGTAACCTGACCAGCATTCAAATCCAGATCATTTTACTTAATGCCAGTGCATTAGAAGTCCCATCCCTCTTCTCACCCCAATGTGGGAAATTCAGGGGTTAGTCCGACCTGTATCTGAACTCACGACCCTGTGCAGAGCCATCCAACATTGTTATTACATCAAGTGGGACAGAAAGACACTAGACAATCTATCAGTACATATTTGTGTCCAAAAAAATATAAACATGAAATGAAAAATTTGTCTTATCATTTAGCTTTTACAATGTACAATACATAAAAAGGAACATGAATGGTCTCATGTTACTGACTTTACATTTTTAAAATTTGTTCCCACTACAGAGCTTATGTGGATAAATAGGTATAACTAATGATCTGGGCAATAGGCAATTTAAGGTCTGAAAAAATCCAACAACCCTGTATTTTTGTCATGAATATTTTGCACCTAAGTGAGTATTCTGTGTTCATCAACCTGTATCTGTGTTGCTGTTCAGAAGTATTTATATGCTTGAGTATCCCAGTCTTCAGGGTGTGTGTGCGTGTGTACACTAGGGGTCTGGGTGTGTGTTTTAGTCAGTCCTTGTGTATCCACTTGAGGCATTGAAAACTAGGCTGAGGCATTAAAAACATAAAAGGGAAAAAGGGCAGTAATGAATTTACAGGAAAATGAACATTAATGGCCCTAGCATTACTCATGTTCCATATAACAAATTATTGGAAATTTGACAAGCACACCAAATTATCTCCTCATGTCTGACGGGAGCGCGGTGAAGTCCTCTCTGCCTGCCATGGCAAGACAATTTCAGCTCATTTTACTATTTATAACAATAGAACCACCCATTAAGACAAATTAATGTCATTATCAAGTCTCTATGAAAATGACAACTACCAGCGTTTCGAGCAGCTTTAGAGGCTATTGACGATAATGAAATCCGCTGTACAGGTACTGAAAAGAAACACTCCAAGTAATTATTTTCTAGTAGCTTGTTTGTCTGCCGTCCGTTCGTTTGCTTTCAGCTCAATTATGTGACTCTGTGAGCGCGTGGAGGCGCGTAGTGCTCCGCGGCCCACAGAGCGAGGGGCCTAATTGGGCAATTACCGTCCCGTTTCAGGGCTTTTAGCTCCAGCAGAGTGGAGGAAGACCAGGCCGCTCACAGCCAGGAGCACCCTACACACACAAACCCACACATTTACACTATTACTACACACACACACACACACATTGCACTGCAAACACAAACACACATTTACACTACAACTACAAACACACCACACTCAAAACCACACATTTGTACTACGACACACACATGCACATATTTACAATTCTACACAAACATCACACACAATGTAGACTGCAGTCTCTATACTGTATTCTAGAACACATTGTACACAATATAAAACACATGGCATAATGTATATACTACCCTTAAATGAATGCATCTAATCTTCAGAACACTGCATGCATAATAGGATTGCACACCCAAATGGCATATATCCAATACATCCCTGTACAAATGATATACAATAATAACAGACACAAAACCATACACACGTGTTGTGCTGGGAATATATGTGTAAAACAGTATAGTTGAGATACATGTATGTGTTGCTTAATTCTGTATGTTAAACATAAATAGATATAATGGCTGTATAGGAATTTCTGCGCTTTTGTACGTGTATCAGGCACATTCATGGATCGAGGTCCACAGTAGTGTAGAGATATATGTGTGTGTGTGGCATTAATGTGTCAGTTTGTCAATATACGAGTGTGTGAGATTACAAACAAGTGAACACACAGGTGTTACCAAACTCTGTTCTCACCCCACTCCTCCCCTCCATTTCTCTCCCTCCTCTAATTTCCACATTATCCCTGTAGCGTTCTACCCCTCACACGCTGTCTCCCCTCTCCGCATCATGTAGCGGGTGCTAATCAAACCCTCTTTCAGATCATTCCCTTGCTCAAGTGGCTTTAGTGCGGCACCCATTAGGCAGAAAGCTGTTATCTGCATTTCCAAATGTAGCTCAACATTTATTAAAGTGAAATTCATCCAGTAATTGCCCGCCTCGGCATGCTCCTGCCTGACTCCCACCTCCAGGGCCACCTGCCCAAAGACACCTCCAACTATTTCCCAGCATGCCACAGGGTAATTAGACCTTTCAGACCTCGTCCACTGACAGCCTGGTAATTGCGTTAACCAAAAAAAATTAACAGCACATCATGAGGATCATTATGTAAAAATAGCTACTAATGAGGCATTAGCCTTGATTTTATTTGGATTAAAAACAGCTAGAAACACACAGAAGTGAAAGTGCGCAGAGAATGTCAGGAGAAAAAGTTTTCTGGAGAATTTAAAAAAACTAGGTGCTTTAACGAGGAGATTGGCTGAGAAAAATTTTACCCCGTTATACTAGTGATATCTATACAGTATATAAATATATAGAGCTGATAAACTCTAAATGTAAATTCAGAGATATTGTTATATTTAAGTGTGGTGCCATTTTAAAATTAAAATTTCAGTAAGTCATAACCACTATTAAAAATTGTATTAAGTGAAAAGTTAAGGTTTTAAAATATTCAAAATCAATTTAATAGTTCTTCCTTTAACAAAAATGACATCTAAACCATTGTTGTACCTGCTCTTTTTAGCTTTATTCTGATGAGAGTGGTAATTGCGTGGCGATTTGAAAACATTTCAATGACACTGTTTCATGTCTAATAAATATTTGCTGAAGTGATGACTGTCCATTCAATGTGTGATATGATACATACAGTAGGTAGATCACCATAAACAAATATTTGAATGTTTAAGGATATCATCTACACATGAGATTTAGTATTTGCAGACAATTAATAGGACAGTATGTCAAATTTTACTGCAAACATTAAGAGGCCAGCTTAGTGGTATAAAATAAATTCCAAGTTTAAACAATGAAAACAATGCAAATTATTTTTGGAGCATAAAGTATTTCATAGTTGGATTATAAATTCATTACATTCCTTAACATCTTTTATAAATCATCAGTATAAATTAATTCGAAAAGGAATTGGGAAGAAATTTGGAACACACATAACGTGTGTGTGTAAAGGGTTGTGTTACTATTATTTAAGTAACAGGCGGTTAGGTTGTCTAATTGATATGTACAACTGTAATTAGCCTGCAAATGACCTAACTGAATAGCACAATTTATAGGAAAAAATAATGTAAGCATGTGAGACTTCTGGATGCTTGTAAATACTATACAACCGTAGCCAAAAAAACACAACATCTACATTCTGTCATTGTGTTTTGTGCTTTCAGATTCTATTACATACAGTATAACTGAACAGCACAATTTGCCAAAAGAGTGTCTGTTTTCTACAGATTTCAAACAGAAAATGTGGTATACCACCCGTTAAAAATAAATGCAATGTTTATATGAACCCTTTCCAAATAGGTCCCGATTGACATTCCCTCTTTTATATCAGTGGTTAACTTGAGATTTGGAGGGGTATATGAGGGAGTAGTTGTTTAATATACCATGAGGGATTGTTTCATGACAAATTAGAGGTTGTAATAACTAAAACTATAGAGATTAGATTATCTGTAATACATTCACACAGACCTAATAGCTTTATTTTGGTAATAAAGTCTATGAAGATGCAGGGAATTAGACAAACGACTGGCACATTATCTACATTTAAAAAGGGATATACAGAATGTGGAATAATGTAAATAACTGCACTTTAAATCATTATTTAATTTGCCTAATAATAGTTGTATTTGTAAGGATAGGTCTATACATACTGGGGTGTTATACTGAAATACATTCTTTACAAGTGTGGTTTTACAAGTTTGGTTTTACATGAGTGGTTTTACCTGTTACACGGTGCCTTCACACTTTGTACCCTCAGATAACCAAACATACAATCAATAGAATTATATAATTGATAGATCCAATCAAAAACGAATCTGCTGAATGATGATTAACAGAGAAACAGAAAGTTAAATATTCGATTGATATTATTTTCGTTAATGTTGACAATAAGTAAGGAACCAAATTGTTGAGTATTGACTGTAATCTAAGTCTAAAATGATTTATAAAATCTATAATACAATTGAAAGGAGAGGGAGGGGCGCGCAAATGCTACGTTTTATTTGATCAGCAGCGCAGCCTCAGATATCCTGCATCTGTGTGTATTTGTAAAAACATGGTTAAAGGTTTGTCCTCAAGGGAAACCAGCTTCAACATAAAAGTTCTACTGGGGTGAAAATCAAAAGAAAGACGGAGCAGAAAAGAAACATTGTGCTGAATTGTTACAGTCTCTTTTGTGAAAGGATACAGAAAAGTTTTCGTGTGGTAACTTACCTTTTTGTTCGGGTGTCGTCGCAACGCGGGGTGCCAGCACGAGGAAGCAGAATTTGTGCGCTAATTAGGAAATGAGGAAGCTCGCGTTTTCCACCATGAATGCTCTTTCGGGGAGCGCATCTTTCTTTCCAGTCAGTGGACCGTGTACAATCATCCACCTGCTACTCGCAAACGATGCACTTTTTTGTTCAGATTTCCCTTTAAAGAATGTAATTTAAATAGCATTCTCTTTAACATTGGCGGGTTAGTACCCCTCGTCTCACTACATTTTGACCATTGCCCGGCATCCTGAATAGTGATCATTATGTCGTTTAGCTGCACGGGCACCACAGCACTGCAAACAACCTGCAATTGCTCCCCATTATGTTCCAAATGATAAAAAACTTAGACTACTTATATTGTAGTGACAACCTAATATGTATTTTTTGTTTGAAAAGTTATACACTTATTAAAATGCAACGTTTGGTTTGTGGAATGGATACGACTTTGGAAATTAAGGCCTCAAATTAACGTAGGAGAAAATGCAATCTGCTGAAGCGTTATTACATCACACGTTTAGATAAAAAGCAATGTCTCCAGATATAGACAGTTACATGTCTTAAAGACTAGAACTCAAGTGCAATTCAGTTTATTTCCAATACCCCTTGACCCTGCCCCTCTTTTAACACACGCACACACACGCACACACGCACATTTTGAGAAACATTTTCACTCAATGTCAGAGGTTTCTTTTTTAACTTAACATCTTTTTGTGTTTCCTTTAACCAATGAAATCCCAAAGCTTTTTCAAGCTCTGCCTCCATTCACAATCCACAAGCAAGCCCTCATATATTTATTATTTTCAAACGAGGCTTATTTTCAAACGAGGCTATAACATAGCAACCGCCTCCTCTACAACCTCTGACCCATGCTTTTCTGCCTTTCCTGTAGCTAAATACGTTGAGGCTGAGTTGGGGGGGGGGGGTGCACCTGTGGCTGGGCAGGTGACAGTGTGCGTTTGAGAGACGGGTCTCCAAGAACTTGCTCCGTTCCCTGACATTGAGGTTAAAGCCATTGAAGAAAGCGAAGATTAGACCGTCTTTGTAGTAGGCAGCGTTAAACAAATTAATCTATTGCTGCTCATCTGACTGTAAAATCTCTCGATTTACTGTTTCTATAGACCAAGGTCTGGGCAGAGGATAACCCCACACTGAACTGAACATCTCTAAAACTTTGACAAGTGTCACAGCAGAAAAAAATCACATTCTATACCGTTATCTAGTGTGGTTTGGCATGTGAAAATATTATTTACCGGTAATATAGCTATGTTCAATGTTTGAAAACGTCTTAAGAAAACAAAAGCATTACAATATTCACTCCTTTCACAGTGCTTTCCTCTGAGAGCTATAGAAAAGCACTTTTGTCTATCAGTCAGCTTTTTTCCCCTCACTAAGCTCTACCAAAGTACACTAAACACATAAAGACTATTTAAATAACGGCGAATCTGCCTTTGATCAAACAGCAAGTCCTTTGACAAACTAAATGAAGAACACATGGAGAAAATGCAGATTTAAAAAAGTTAAAACATGGGGTATTGATAAACATGTACAAATAGTAACAATTTGGTAAAACTATAGGCTAAAATGCAGCGCGTATGAAAGAAAGTGCAAAACAAAGACAGCAAAGTAGGTTATTGACAGGTCAAACTGTGTCAACCCGAGTTACGTTTAGATGAGCGCGCAGAAGCTGACCCGTGCGCGCACTACGCTTACACCGGTCTGTTTAAAGACCCCGCTTTTATTTCAGTTCCTTTATGTCATTATATCTATATTGTCTGCCAAATGAATGGAATTTATTTTAAATGTAAGCCTTGTCTATGAGATTTGTCATTTCGTTTGAAAGACCAATTGCCTTCCAATGACTACGCCTTTTCAAAATCGAACTTAGATGTGGATCACAAGGTTTGCTAGAATATAATATGATAACAATTAAGCTAGTCTAGCCCATGATAAAGCTATTACAAACAGCAGCTGTAGCCAAGTCTGGTTGTAGTCTCCTAGATGTCGGAATTATTAACAATATTTAAGATTTTAATGTAGCCTAGAATAGATCGAACTACAAATTCAGAGATCATTATTCAGCGACTGTTTGTGTCATCATAATGCGCCAGTTACTGTTAAGGAGACAGGACCCTATTCACGTAGTGTCAGATAAATATTGATATATTCACAGGGTAAGTCTGGTAGAATGGATAGAAACACCAGTCTTCAAATACTAGGCAATGCGAACAACGTACGAATATAATCCAGGTAAAATATATAAGCGTTTACATTTATTAGAGCGTCTTTACGTATTTGTTACTGTATTTTGACCTAAATGCTTAGCGTCGCGTGTCGTAGTTGTATGTAGCTAATATCTTTAGTCCTGAACAGCACGTTCTGTACAGCTTCAAGACACTGTTAGTTTACTTCAGCTGAAGCTACTTAGACATCAGTGTATATCCGCAAACATGTGTTTTGCTTGCTTTTTCCTGGCTTTTAAGCTTAAATATTTGAGTTACATGCTATATGCTAGCTATGTAATTTTGGCAGTAACATCTACATTCATGTTTGTATACCACATACTCTCTCGGTGTTTGTCTAGAATGGCTACTGCTTGTCTGAGGTGGGCACTGATCCATGCAGCTAGAAGTGTCTGTGGTGGAACTCTCAGCTCCTGGAGAACGGCATCTGGGTCTGGGGTTCTTTTGAATAATGTGAGAAGTGTGAGTGCACCGTTGTCTTGTGGATGGTCTGCACTGTCAACTGCTGTGGATGAAACTGGAGGGGTGCAGGTGCCTAAGAAGAATAAGAAACAGGAGCCCCGAGCTGCCCAGACCACCATTGGCAGTATTGGTCGCAAGATCCACCAGCGCCACCTGGAGGTGATAAGTGAAACTGGAGAGAACATGGGCACTATGCACCGAGCCGATGTCCTTAGACTGATGGACGAGAAAGGGCTTAAGCTGGTCCCTCTCAACGAAAACAAAGACCCACCTGTTTACCGTCTGATGACTGGCAAACAGATCCATGAGGAGCAGCTTCTACTGCGAGAGAAACAAAAAGCCAGGACAGGTGCCACATCTGAACACATACACAACCACTGCTTTACAAGACACAAATACACATCTCTGCCTTCCACATGGTCAGCACTCTGATCTCTAAAATCCAAACCACACTGTTGGCCTCTCCTTAGGTACTGTGCAGGAGAAGGAGCTTACCTTTTCTTCTGACATTGGGAACCATGACCTTTTGACAAAGCTGAGACAGGTCCAGAGCTGGCTGGACAAGAAGCACCATGTCAGAGTCACTCTGAGAGTAGGACGTGTAGAATACACACAGCCACTGGTGAGAAATACCCATCTGGAATACCTTTTTCCAGTTTAATTCACCTTAATTACATAAAAGCTGGTAACTTCTGGGTTTGTTGGTTATTTTGTAATTTCAAATATACTATGGTACTCTCTTCCTGTACTTCATCTCCCTAAATAGCGCATGGAACTTCAAATATATCCATTAGTATTGCAACGATTAAACCTCACATTTTAAACCAAAATATGTCAGCTTAATCACACAAAATACTGCTTAAATTTTACATAGTTAAAAGCAACTAAATAGTAAGACAGTCTTTTGAAGTTTTTAATGCAAAAATGTAAATACATGTACTCAAATGCATTTTAGCAGACGAAAGAAAAACTAGGCTCAGACATGCATAAATTATGTATTTTTATCTTGTCAACATAATTAATATTCCTCTTTCAACTTAACAATATGAGACAAGAAAGTTCTGGAAAGGGTAAATGTAAGCCTGTGCTTTTCTGGTATTGAAAACAGGACACAAGACTGGAGCAGATGATACAACAGGTAGACGTGCCAGTGGGATTTGTTTCCAGACCGAAAGTCATTAGAGACGGAAAAGCTGCCATGTGCATCCTGCGTCCACCCTCAGCAAAGGAACTCAAAGAAATTAACAAAAGTGCAGCAGGGCCAGCCGCTGATACCAGATCGCTACCCATAAAACCTAGTGACCCTCCTGATTCTTCCACACCAGACTCACTGCAATGAACTTGAATAAATGTAATCAAACCAAACAGTTGTTGTGTAGATGAGTTCAAGTTCACATGACACATCTATGCACAGTGAAAACAAAATGATCAAATGTTTTTTGTATAAGGAGAGTGGTTGTCTGGAATACATTCACTCAAATTAGCACTTTGCCACAGCTCAACATTTTAGCAACATAGCAGATGATCTCATCAAATACAACTTACAGAAGCACATTTGCCTTGCTAAAAGGGCACAACATAGAATTCCAGATTTGACAAAATGACCTAACTAGCACATTCCGTTATGGGTGTAACGCTCAAACAAGTAGGCTGTCAGCCTCCAAGGTCCTGTTTTGATGTCTTAACCAGAGTTGCAAAAAACAGTGTCCTGCAGAAGGGAGATTAGTTCAAAAGGGTCTAATTGAACAGTGTTTGCTGGCTCCGATTGAACAGTGTTTGCTGGATCCGACTGATCGCTTACAACAGATTCCGATTGCAAAGCAACATGAGGCTCTGGACTACATCTCCTCTTGGGCTTGTAACCACTTAGTCTGGAAGCAAGGGATCGCTTGGGTCTGGGTTTCTTCTGTAGATATAAAAACAGGATTTGAAACATGCATATAAACAATTTGTATTGTCATTAAAATAACCTAAAATGCCCTCCATAAGAACTGGGACAGAAGTCAAAATAGCTATTTCTGCTGCACACTTGAGGCAACTCAAAGATGAGTATCTAGCAATAGTACAGACAGTCACCTTTTGTCTGTCTGTTTAAGCATGTTTTACCAATTTTATTAAATATATAATTAATATCCGCACTTTCAGAATTCCATCCTCCAATTTAAATTAAGCATAAAATGCTAGTATTTTTTGCAAATAAATTTTATGCACCTTTGTATCATCCTTTGAGATGCTATACCAAGCCATTACTAAAGTAATGTTGAGATACTGCTTGTTTTGGGGAGTTTCTGACTTCAGTCTCCTATTCCACAAATGAAATGCATGTTCAGTCTGATATATATCGGTATTAACTTGGCTGATTTAACAATCAGTTGATTTGACATGATTTGGAAAGGCACACACCTGTCTATATAAGGTCCCATAGTTAACAGTGCATGTCAGAGCACAAACCAAGCCATGAAGTCCAAGGAATTGTCTGTAGACCTCTGAGCCAGGATTGTTTTGAGGCACAGATCTGGGAAAGGGTACAGAAAAATATCTGCACCATTGAAGGTCCCATTGAGCACAGTGGCCTCTATCCACAAATGGAAGTAATTTTGAACCACCAGGACTCTTCCTAGAGCTGGCTGCCTGGCCAAACTGAGCAATCGGGGGAGAAGGGCCTTAGTCAGGGAGGTGACCAAGAACCCGATGGTCACTCTGTCAGAGTTCCAGCATTTCTCTATTGAGAGAGGAAAACCTTCCAGAAGAACAACCATCTCTGCAACACACCACCAATCAGGCCTGTATGGTAGTGGCCAGACAGAAGCCACTCTTTAGTAAACGGCATGAGAGCCCGCCTGGAGTTTGCCAAAAGGCAACTGAAGGACTGGCAGACCATGAGAAACCAAATTATCTGGTCTGATAAAACAAAGATTGACCACTAATGGCAAGCGTCATCTCTGGAGGAAACCAGGCACCACTCATCACCTGGGCATTACCATCCCTACAGTGAAGCATAGTGGTGGCAGAATCATGCTGTGGGCATGTTTTTCAGCGGCAGGAACTGGAAGACTAGTCAGGATCAGGGGAATGATGAATGCAGCAATGTACAGAGACATCCTTGCTGAAAACCTGCTCCAGAGTGCTCTGGACATCAGACTGGGACATAAGTTCACCTTCCAACAGGACAACGGCCCTAAGCACACAGCCAAGATAACAAAGGAGTGGCTACAGGACATGTGAATGTCCTTGAGTGGCCTACCCAGAGCCCAGAATTGAACCCGATTGATCATCTCTGGAGAGATCTGAAAATGGCTGTGCACACACTCCCCATCCAACCTGATGAAGCTTGAGAAGTCCTTCAAAGAGGAATGAGAGAAACTGCCCAAAAATAGGTGTGCCAAGCTTGTAGCATCATACTCAAAAAGACTTGAGGTTGTAATTGCTGCCAAAGGTGCTTCAACAAAGTATTGAGCAGAGGCTGTGAATGTGTTTTTTTGCTTTTTATTTTTATACATTTGCTAAGATTTCAAACACACTTCTTTCACATTGTATTTATGGGGTATTTTTGTAGAATTTTGAGGGAAATAATGAATTTAATTCATTTCGGAATAAGGGTGTAACAACAAAATGTGGAAAAAGTTAAGTGATGTGAATACTTTCCAGATGCACTGTACATATATAGGTCCTTCTCAAGAAAAACTTGCAGCCTGTTTCATTACTCAAAACCGCAATCATGGGTAAGACTGCCAACCTGACTGCTGTCCAGAAGGCCATCATTGACACCCTCAAGCAAGAGGGTAAGACACAGAAAGAAATTTCTGAACAAATAGGCTGTTCCCAGAGTGCTGTATCAAGGCACCTCAGTGGGAAGTCTGTGGGAAGGAAAACATGTGGCAAAAAATGCTGCACAACGACAAGAGGTGACCGGACCCTGAGGAAGATTGTGGAGAAGGACCGATTCCAGACCTTGGGTGACCTGTGTAAGCAGTGGACTAAGTCTGGAGTACAAACATCCAGAGCCACCGTGCACAGGCGTGTGCAGGAAATGGGCTACAGGTGCCGCATTCCCCAGGTCAAGCCACTTTTGAACCAGAAACAGTGGTAAATGGTTTACTGACCATGGTATTACTGTGCTCAATTGGCCTGCCAACTCTCCTGACCTGAACCCCATAGAGAATCTGTGGGATATTGTGAAGAGGAAGTTGAGAGACGCAAGACCCAACACTCTGAATGAGCTTAAGGCCGCTATCGAAGGCCTCCATCACACCTCAGCAGTGCCACAGGCTGATTGCCTCCATGCCACGCTGCATTGAAGCAGTCATTTCTGCAAAAGGATTCCCGACCAAGTATTGAGTGCATAACTGAACATAATTATTTGAAGGTTGACTTTTTCTTTTTTTTGTATTACAAACACTTCTTTTATTGGTCAGATGAAATATGCTAATTCTTTGAAATAGGAATTTTGGGTTTTCATGAGCTGTATGCCAAAATCATCAGTATTAAAACAATAAGTGACCTGAAATATTTCAGTTGGTGTGCAATGAATCTAAAATATATGAAAGTTTAATTTTTATCATTACATTATGGAAAATAATGAACTTTATCACAATATGCTAATTTCTTGAGAAGGACCTGTATATATAAGCAGCCTTTCAATTATCAGACTAGAACAACTCTGGCTGTTAGATGGAAGATGTGTGCTGCTATATGGTGCAAATGAAATCCAAAGTGGACGCAAAAACTGCTTTTATTGCTTAGCCAACTTTTGCATGAAAGGAAGGATTATTAAAGGAAAATATGGAGTTGGGATTGCTTCTTAAACCCAAAAATAAGCATGGGAAAATATATGCTTTCAAATAAGTGTGTCTAGTTTCCACCTTCTGTCCAGATCCAACAATGACTTGAAAAACACTGGTATTCTTTGCAGTCTCAGGCAAGGGCAGATTGCAGAAGTGACAAATAACTACTAAAGGTAGTAGGACATTAAGGCAAATTATTTAAACTACACTAAACCTCAATGTTTCATTCTTTTTTATTAAATGTATTTATTTAGTATTATTTATACAAAAATGTACCTCACAAACAGATTTTAGGATTGTTTGTGATTTGGTCTTCGTGACTTAGGAGTCCTTGTGTTTACCCCTAGCATTTCACAGATTTAGGAGCTGGTTTTAACACTAAAAGGCTTTGTGAAATACTCTTAGACCAAAAATGTAGGAGTCGTAAACTTAGGATTGATGAACCAATTTATTTTATGAGTTTCTCCTAAATCAGCAAGCTGCAAACTACTTTTAGCCTTAAGATGCTTTGTGAATACGGGCCCTGGTCTTTTTGTTTTAGGTGCTGATCAGAGGTTCGCATCTTGCAGTGTAATATTCATACACTGGGCTCCAAAATTATTGGCACCACTGACTGGCAATGCACAAACACTATTTTAAAAACACAATATAATATAATATAATAATATAATTATAGAGATATTTTGAAAATATCAACATTTTAGAAACACAAAGATCAAGGTTCCATAATTATGGGCAGTATTCAATACTTAGTGCAACCACCTCTTGTAATGATAACAGTATGGAGTCTCTTCCTGTAAGGTTTGACAAGGTTAAGAAACACATTTGGAGGGATTTTGGACCATTCCTCTATGCAGATCCTTTCAAGAACCTTCAAATTCTTGTGTTTGCGCTTATCAACTGCCCTTTTCAACTCAGGCTACAGGTTTTCGATTGGATTGAGGTCCGGCGACTGAGATAGCGATGGAAGGACATTTATTTTGTTGTCACAGAATAATTTCTGTGCGAACTTTGAGGTATGTTTTGGGTCATTGTCTTGTTGGAAAGTCCATCTAGTGCCAAGTCCCAGCCTTCTGGCAAAGGCAACCAGATTGTCAGCCAAAATTGCCTGATGCTTGGTGGAATTCATTATGCCGTCAATCTTGACCATTGCCCCTGGACCTCTGGAATTAAGACAGCCACAAAACATCACTGACCCACCACCATATTTCACCATGGGTATGAGATGCCTCCCTATGTATGCATCTGTTTCTACGTCAAACATGCCAATGCTGTATCTGACCAAAATGTAATACTTTGGTCTCATCTAACCAGAGCACCTTCCAGTCATAATTTAAATGATGTTTGGCAGATTCCAAGTGCTTGCGTTTGTGTCTTGCGGTCAGAAAGGGCTTTCTTCTGGCAACCATTCCAAAGAGGCCGTGGTTGTGGCATTTGACAGTGCTTTTTGAAACCTGGTGACCCCAAGACACTGCCAAGGCCTGCAATTCTTTCACAGTGATTCTTTGCAAAATGCACTTGCGTCCTCTACCCGTGACATTTTCAACTCTTCCATATCTATTGAATAATTGCCCTGACAGTGCTCTGTGGTATATTCAATCGTTTGTGTATCTTGTAGCCATTAACAGATTTATGAAAGTCTACAACCATTTGTCTCTTTTGAACTACCAGTTCTTCTGTTTTCTTCATGGTGTTGGATTATAAAGGGATATTGCATGTGATACCTCATTTGTATTCCCTAGTGGAACAGGAAGTGATACAATGGCTCAATGGTTCCTTAAGACTTAGATGAACTTAAATATGTGGAATGTAATTCCTGGTTTAATTTTGGTAGATGTTATTTACAATAATCTTTAAGGGTGCCATTGATTGTGAAACCTTGATTTGGAGGACATTGATTTTTTATTTAATCAATAAATGATTTTGGTTGGTTCCATTGACACACTTTAAAAGTACAGTATTTCTCAAGTTGGTATTTAAAGTTTCTCAATATATGTATTGTTTATTTTTTTACAGTATTGTTTGTGCATTGCCTGTCAGGGGTGCCAGTAATTTCGGAGCAATTAGCTGCCAACAGTAGATTCTGAAAGTTTTAACCCAGCATTCTGGATATTTTCAGTTATTTCAATGACACTCACTTTAACATTGTTCTTCACAGCTCTGGTCATTCTACTGTCATCAAGTGCTGTTTCCTTGGCGGACCTGGTCAATGCTGATTGCTGAAGACAGCAGTATTTTATTATTTTGTTTAAATGTTTCAAGGTAGTATATTTTATTATTTTAATTTATTGACAGGACAGGAGGAAGCAGAAGC
This sequence comes from Umbra pygmaea, assembly GCA_016801145.1. Lineage (NCBI taxonomy): Eukaryota > Metazoa > Chordata > Actinopteri > Esociformes > Umbridae > Umbra > Umbra pygmaea. The sequence goes on along the minus strand of JACXGM010006335.1, from coordinate 2,065 downwards.
CAGGGAGACAGGTAGAGGGAGACAGTGAATAAGGGCACAGACACCCGGCCGAGGCGGGGCTTGAACCCCCTTCACCAGGGGACATGTGTGCGCCGGAGTCGGGTTTAGACTGCTACACCAAATTCTGGCATAGGTGTTTTTTCAAGACATTCCAAACTGTTTGGTTGTGTTTTGGTTGTGCCCAACTTTTGTGCCTTGGTTGTAACTGAGTTCCTCTTTTCTTTCATATAAAACTCTTTAGTCTTCATGTTAGATAATGCCTCATACTTACACAAAACACAGTCAAAAGCAGGAAAAAGCCAAGGATTAGTTCCTTTATACCACTACATATTATGTGTGAACAATGAATGAAACAGGAAACACCTGTGCACCAAATGGTTGAATAACGCTTGAATAAAATTGCCAGATGAACTCCGACAGTGCTGTTGTTCCTAGTAAAACAACAGTTAAAACAGACAGAAATAAAAACAGACATTATTTAATCTTCCCTCATATTGAACTTTTCATTGTATTGTCTTATGCCTTGAATGTACAGCAAACATAGCCATTTTGACTACACTCCGAATAGTTGTGGGGAGGGCACTGAATGTAAGCATTCATAATGCATGTGTATTCTTACCTGTTTCTTCCGTTCTGGATCGTGGACAACACTGTGGCGTTGTAAGCTTTGCTGTGAAAGACAGAGATTTTACTAGAAGAAATCTACAGTTTAGACCCAAATATTGACAAGCTTTTACTTTAATATTTATGTTTTTATGAAGTTAGAATTTGTCACCATAACCTTATTTGTATTTGCAATATTGCTGTACCAATTTTCTTGATGAATTTTTACTGGCACCCTTAAGCAAGTACTTGGTTTAAGGCTGCAACAACAAATCGATGAAATCGATAAAAATCGATTAATAAAATAGTTGGCAATGAATTTCATTATCGATTCGTTGGGTCTATGTTGTTGCTCGCTGTGTGGTGGAGCTACGTCACTTAAAGAAATATATATTTTTAAACTGTCTGACCTAAGTCTTCGATATTGCTTTACTATTATAGTATTAAAACATATGCTAACTTTAAACCTCTTTGGAAGATGCTAATTTGTTAAACGTTTCACTACTTTTTTCACTACTGTTGTGCACAGTAGAAACTTTAGAGAGTCCTTTTCAAAATAAAAGTAATTCTAAATCAAAAACAGTAAATAAGTCAAAATAAGCTTAAACAGGTAAAATACATAAAGCAACAAAATTACTATTCAACAGGTCTAGCTCGTTTTTAGGACTTAGGTTATTTACAACTATTTTCTATAAAACGTGTTTCTAGAATTGTTTTGTAGACAATTATTTTAACATCTGAGGTCCGTCTAAGCAAGGTAAAAAGTACCATATTTTGCACCTTACTAAAGAAATTAGCATATCTTTTGCAAGTTTTATAGAATACATTTAGGTCTGTTATGTGTTAAAATAGTCAATTTTGGAATAAAATTAATTTAAAATAAAATGATGAAAATATTTGTTAGTCTGTTTATCCAATTCATCTATTAATCAAAGAAATAATCAACAGATTAATCGATTATCCAAATAATGGTTAGTTGCAGCGCTTACTTGGTTGCACCATTTTTTGGACAAAATACCTGCCAAGAAATGCTTCCTGTAGCCATCAAAAGTTCTTGCTCAAACTTCACTAAGCAGAGGACAAGTTTCTTTTGCATTGGGAAATATGCTGTTCCTCCAAGCTGATCAAAACCAGATGCAGTTGATTGCCAACTGAAGTGCAGAACCATATCACAAAAGCTGCCCCCTCTGTCCTTTATTTACAGTATCTTAAAGGAACGAGTCAACGACTTCGCTCACTTGCAAAGTTGGTGTCACCCAAGATTTAACCTCTTAAGGCTCGCCCCCTTATTGTCAAATTCTGCCTAAAAAAACATACCCAAAGTTAAACTCTTGTTACACTGGACCTGAGGCAAGTACAAACATATGGTTGATATTTTTTTAAAGAAAAGACTTTGAAATTTTTGGATATGTAAAATTCATTTCAAACAAATATACACAGTGAATATGGCACAGGATGAAAT
>JACXGM010006334.1:0-33029 GCA_016801145.1 Umbra pygmaea | reverse complement strand
ATCCCACAGATTCTCTATGGGGTTCAGGTCAGGAGAGTTGGCAGGCCAATTGAGCACAGTAATACCATGGTCAGTAAACCATTTACCAGTGGTTTTGGCACTGTGAGCAGGTGCCAGGTTGTGCTGAAAAATGAAATCTTCATCTCCATGAAGCTTTTCAGCAGATGGAAGCATTAAATGCTCCAAAATCTCCTGATAGATAGCTGCATTGACCCTGCCCTTGATAAAACACAGTGGACCAACACCAGCAGCTGACATGGCACCCCAGACCCCATCACTGACTGTTGGAACTTGACACTGGACTTCAGGCATTTTGGCATTTCCTTCTCCCCAGTCTTCCTCCAGATTCTGGCACCTTGATTTCCGAATGACATGCAAAATTTGTTGTTGTTTTGTTGTGCTGCTTCTCTGTAGCCTAGGTCAGGCGCTTCTGCCGCTGTTTCTGGTTCAAAAGTGGCTTGACCTGGGGAATGCGGCACCTGTAGCCCACTTCCTGCACACGCCTGTGCACGGTGGCTCTGGATGTTTGTACTCCAGACTCAGTCCACTGCTTCCGCAGGTCATCCAAGGTCTGAAATCGGTCCTTCTCCACAATCTTCCTCAGGGTCCGGTCACCTCTTGTCATTGTGCAGCGTTTTTTGCCACACTTTTTCCTTCCCACAGACTTCCCACTGAGGTGCCTTGATATAGCACTCTAGGAACAGCCTATTTGTTCAGAAATTTCTTTCTGTGTCTTACCCTCTTGCTTGAGGGTGTCAATGATGGCCTTCTGGACAGCAGTCAGGTCGGCAGTCTTACCCATGATTGCGGTTTTGAGTAATGAAACAGGCTGGGAGTTTTTAAAAGCCTCAGGAATCTTTTGCAGGTGTTTAGCGTTAATTAGTTGATTCAGATGATTCGTTTAGACCCTTTTCATGATATGCTAATTCTTTGAGATAGGAATTTTGGGTTTTCATGAGCTGTATGCCAAAATCTTCAGTATTTAAACAATAAATGACCTGAAATATTTCAGTTGGTGGGCAATATAAATAATATAATATAAAATATATGAAAGTTAAATTTTTATCATTACATTATGGAAAATAATGAACTTTATCACAATATGCTAATTTCTTGAGAAGGACCTGTACATATATCATTTAAACAAGCGCTTTGGCAGTCCTGTAGTCGAAGCGATGGCAGATCTGGAGGACCTTAATGTGCGCTCTCTACATTTGGACCTTTCAGCGAGAGATCAGGGACAGGTCTGGTATATCACAGCCAACAATAGTCGAAGTATGCCAGCAGTTTTGCCGGCTATGAAGTCCCTTTCTGGTATATTCAAACTATGATTAAAAGACAATTTTATGAGATTGCTGGGTTTCCAATTGGGGCGAATTGGGCGATTGATTATACTGCGTCTGTAGCCACCATCCATGAATAGTTATGCATTTATCAATCGCAAAAACTTTAAATCATTCAACGTTCAGATCATATGTGACCAGGATGTTTGTTCTGAATATGGTAGCCCGGTGGCCGGGTGGGATGCGCGTCTCTTCATTTTTTTATACTTCAGCATTGGAACAAGCAGGAGCGCAGGTTCAACAGTGCGCACACACGCACACGAACCACAGTGAAGTGATGTATAGGTTTGCTCAAGGGCAGCTGGCTCTTTCTTGGGTAAGCGGGGTGGGGTGGAGGGATTGCTATACACACCAGAGCAGGCCTGCAACATAATTACGGCATGCGGGGTTCTCCACGATATTGCGCTGGAGAACGGTGCCATTCATTGAAGATCAGTGGGTGGCCACAACAGCCACCATTGGGGGCTCTACGACGGAGACAGGATCTTATTTTGAGCTTCTAATATATTAAGTGCTTTATTGGGTAAGAAAGCTACTTAAAAATAGATGGGTCAGCAACCTCTGAAGACGAGGACTGGGATATCCCTTATACAGGGCAGCGGGCTATTAACAGGCGTTACTCCCAGCTACAAGAGGCTGCTGTTCCCGCTCCACGGCCACAAGAGGCCGCTGTTCCTGCTCCAGGGCCACAAGAGGCCGCTGTTCCCGCTCCACGGCCACAAGAGGCCGCTCCGGCTCAAGCCTCCCGGCCACAAGAGGCCGCTCCGGCTCAAGCCTCCCGGCCACAAGAGGCCGGTCCGGCTCAAGCCTCCCGGCCACAAGAGGCCGCTCCGGCTCAAGCCTCCCGGCCACAAGAGGCCGCTCCGGCTCAAGTCCCCCGGCCACCAGAGGTCGCCACCACCCAGTCTGGACCACCAGAGGTCGCCACCACCCAGTTTGGACCACCAGAGGTCGCCACCACCCAGTCTGGACCACCAGAGGTCGCCACCACCCAGTCTAGACCACCAGAGGACTCCACCACCCAGTCTAGACCAACAGAGGACTCCACCACCCAAGTCTGGACCAGCAGAGGTCTCCAGCACCCAATCTGGACCCCCAGAGGGCTCCACTTCATCTGGACCACCAGAGGTCGCTCCCCAGCCTCGGCCACCAGAGGTCGCTCCCGCTCCGCCCCGGCCACCAGAGGTCGCTCCCGCTCCGCCCCGGCCACCAGAGGTCGCTCCTGCTCCGCCCCGGCCACCAGAGGTCGCTCCCGCCCCGCCTTCGGCCACCAGAGGTCGCTCCCGCCCCGCCTTCGGCCACCAGAGGTCGCTCCCGCTCCGCCTCGGCCACCATCAGTCGAGCCTGAGCCTTGCCTTGTCCCCGAGCCTGAGCCTTGCCTTGTCCCCGAGCCTGAGCCTTGCCTTGTCCCCGAGCCTGAGCCTTGCCTTGTCCCCGGACATGTCCTGCTCCCCGGGCTTGCCCTTTTCCCTGAGCCAGAGCCTTCCCTTGTTCCTCCTCCAGTCCCCGTATCAGTCCCGGTGCTTGCCTTAGTCCCCGTGCTGGTGCCTGCCCTGGTTCCCGAGCTGGTGTCTGCCCCTGAGCCATCGTCTGCACCAGTCCCTGTGCCATTGCCTGTTCCATTTCCTGAGCCTTTCCCGGTCGCTGAGCCTGCCCTTGTCCCTGAGCCTGCCCTTGTCGCTGAGCCTGCCCTTGTCCCAGAGCCTGCCCTTGTCTCTGAGCCTGCAATTGGCTGCCCCTGTCCCCGAGCCTGCTTTGACTCCCGAGCCTTTCATTGTCTCGGTGTTACGTCCCTCTCGCTCTCTCTGTATCTGCCTTATTGTTTCAGTTCAGACACAGGTGGAGCTGATTGGGTCATTAGGAAACAAGTGCCACCTGGGTTGGTTCTGCCTGCTCAGGGGTTAAAAGCTTCAACTGTCTCTACCTGACTCTCTCTGCTCTCAGCCCACATTGGTTTGCTGTGGTTTGACACACATATTGACATACACCTTGATTACACTTTACAACACTTACACCTTACAGGCTACCTTGTTCAAACCCTGGCACTACACTCCTCATATCCACCATCACACCTCATGATATATGCTTGTTTCTCTTTGACTAATTTAGTTTAATTAATAAACTTATAGCTATACTATACCTCTGTCAATGTGTGGACTCCCTTGTTTGTCACTCTCCATGAGCCGGGTTGTGACAAATGGGGGCTCGTCCGGGATTTTGCCTTGGCATTTTGGCATTTTGTTTAAGATACCCCTGGATGGCTTTGTAATTTGGTTAAGCACTACTTTGTGAGTTCAAGCTACTCTTTGTTTCTGGTATTGTACCAGGGTTTGTGCATGGCTAGTTGGCCATTTGTGTGCGCTGTTGGGGGTTGCATGTTGGCGGGTTTTTCCTGTGGTAGCTCTGCTGTAGAGAGGTGTTACTGTTCCCTGGTTGATTATTGGTAAGTTGTCTTTACAGTGCCTGACAGAGATGTTTTGAGTAGGACATAACCTTGATCCAGTGGTTTTTCTTATCCCCTGTTAGGTATAGTGGCGTGTTTCCTGAGGGGCCACGTTGTGCGTTGTTTGTTATTTTTGTGTGTTGATAGCGGTTAGAGCAGTTGTCTCGGGGGCACATCCGTTGTTTGGGGGTAGTCCTTCATTCCAGCGGGCTTTGGTGCATAAATATCCACCGCAAAGCCACTGAAGACTAGGGGTGAGTTTATCATAGCTAGTGGGGATTTTCCATGTCGAATTTTCTCTTGTTTTGCACTGTGAAGTCAGCTGTTTGGAAGTCTGTTGGGGCAGTGTTGGAATACTACCTTCTTTGGGTATAGCATTATGGCTTCCATTGAGGCATTCATTCGGACTCCATCTGAGGAATTGCTTTGGCAGTTTACAAAAGAACAGCTTTTGAAGTTAGGTGACAATTACAAAGTTGAGATTAGCGACAAACGTCTCAAAGATACGGTAAGATCCATCTTGTCTAATTGCTAATTTGTTTGTGGTTGGTATATTGAAGGCTAGCGTGAGCCTGCCCGTAGCCACACCACCTGTTGTACCTGTAACCATACCACCTGTTATACCTGTAACCACACCTCCTGTTTTATTTGGTGCTGGTTTGACATTTGAGCAGCAAAAAGAGTTACTTTTATTGCAGCAAGAAAAAGAACTTGAACTAGAGAAGTTGAAGCAGGATATAGAACAAGCAAGGCTGCGGTTACAACACCGCCGGTTAGACTTGGTCAAAGACGGAAACCTTTCAGGCGAGTTTTCCTTTGAGGATGACTATTTAACACCCCCAAGGGGAAGCTCTTCCTTTGGTCGTGGCCCGCCTTTTGACGTTACTGCTATTCTCCGGTTGTTGCAAAAAATTCTCTGAAAAAGATCCTGACCTATTCTTCACTTTATTCAAACGTGTGGCAAATTCCCGTGCTTGGCCTGATGCAGACCGTACTCTCATGCTACAGTGTGTTTTGACCGGTAAGGCCCAGGAGGCATACTCCGGCCTTAGTGCTGCAGATTATGTAAAGGTTAAGACTGGCGTTTTACATGCTTATGAGTTGGTCCCCCAAGCATATCGTCAGCGGTTTAGAAGTTTGAAAAACATTGAGAAACAAACCCATTTTGAGTTCTCCCGTGATTTGTTAACCCAGTTCCACCATTGGTGTACTGCATCAGCAGTCACTAGTTTTGATGAGTTGTGTGACTTGGTTGTTCTCGAACAATTTCAGAACTCTGTTTCTGATCGCCTGGCCACCTACATAAACGAACCTAAGGTACAGACTGCATCTGAAGCAGCTGTTCTGGCGGACGAATATGTATTGACCCACAAAAGCAGTGTTGGGGGTTCCCACCCACGAGATTGGGGGCAGCGGAACAGTGGTTTGAGTGGTTATCGGACTGGGATTCCCTTCGGTTCTGTTGGTGGTTCTTTTCCCTCTAAACCTGACCGTAGTTCACATGGACAAAATGATGCAAGTAGAACCTGTAATTATTGCCAAGGTAAAGGCCACTGGAAGAATGAATGTCCTGTCCTTAAAGGAGTGTTCCACAGTAAACCAGTTTCAGAGTATACCATTTACAAACGTTACCATAGATGATTTATGGCATATACACGTCTGTTCTTTTTCAATATATCAGAGAAAAGCGGATAGTATATTTCAGTTCCTTTCGCATCCACTGGGGTGCTTCTGTATCCGTTTAAACCTGAGCTACCACAATTCCCAGAATTCTAAGCAAATTTAGTGCCCGTCCCCGTTTGAACACACCGATACAGAACATGGGCAATTCAACAGCACACGTCTGTACAGCTTGACGAGAGAAAGTTATACATATTTGTTTTTGAAATTGTAGTCTAATTTCTATTCATCATGCCCGTTTGGTGTTATGTACCTGGTTGCAGAAATTACAAGCAAGCCCAAAAAGAAGGAGTAATCTTTCACACTTTACAATATAAAAAGTTAGGGTATGCAGTCGGCATTTTAGGTAGTAAGATTACGAAAGGGATCTACGTGCTGAATTAACCGGCATTACAGCCCGAAAGCGGCTGAAAAGCAATGCGATCCCATCCAGAGTAGCCTATATATAGTAAGGTATAGTAATTTACCCACTCAGCTAGCTACTAAATAAAGCTGGCACACTACACATACAGTATAATAACATTACCATACAGACACGATGTGTGCTCCATTATCAAGGTACATAAAATAGGTTTAATAAACTTACTCATATGTTAATTGTCTGCTACGTCTCTTTCCATTTGTGCTGGAAAACTTCAGTGATTCAGTGACGCATATGCAGTCGTCAGTCATTTTTGGTCCAAGCCTTACAAGCAAGTCCTTTTTCTTCGGTAGACATGGATGAAACATTCCCACAGAAGCATTTAGGCAATTAGAATTTAACCGTGTTTCAACTTATCTGTAGAACATGCTGCCTTGTTGAAGCTGAATATCAAACTCCATTTGTTGTAAATGTTCTTTGGTGTACTCGGGCACAAACATGTATGGTTGGATGTCACTCAGAAAGTAAAAGCAAGTAGTAAAATTCCTCATCTGCAAATCGTAGGTTAGTGGCAATTGTGTTACCAGCGACTTTAATTACGAACTGTTTCACAGAATCCAGAGTGCCGGGTGGGCGGGGCTTGGAATAAGGAAACCAGCATTATAGTTCTATACATACTGAAAAAGTCATACCACCTCGTCTGTTTAGTGTTAAAACGGCTGATCGAAACGTCGCAGAAAGACAAGCTATACCTTAAAAGACCAGGGACAACCGAGGCTTTAAATGAGTAGGTTTGAAAGCCAGATCAGTATAACAGGGATGCTTATTTTTGCGACCGAATACACGCCTATATTCATTTTTCCTATCTCCAAAGTCCATTGGACTCACACGGTGACGTCAGCGTGTGAAAATTCCCCGCGAAATTTCAAATCTTGCTCTTACACTAGCCAGGCATGGGTGAAACATCTCACTGTTCTACAAATGTCTGAAAGAAGCTACTAGCACCTCCAGATAGCTGTAGGGTGAAGTATCCCTTTAATAGGCAGGTCAGCAGATCTGGCATCCCTCATTTGAAACCCGTTGCATTAGCTGGACCTGTTCCCTATGCTTATCCTGTCGCCCAAGCTGATGACACGGTAAAACCACATAGCACCGACTATTCTCCTTTTATCTCAGAGTGCTATATTTCCATGCAAGGAGGTGAGCTAGTACCAGTAAAGATTTTGAGAGACACTGGTTCCTCTGAGTCCTTTGTTATAGAGTCTGTTTTGCCGTTTTCCTCAAAGACAGATACAGGCATTTGTGTGCTGATTCAAGGGATTGGTTTAAGTACATTGGCTGTGCCCTTGCACAATGTTGAGCTCGTGTCTGACCTCGTGCAAGGCAAACTTTCCCTTGGTGTCTGTCCTTCTCTACCCATCGATGGCGTGGAGGTGATTCTGGGTAACAATTTAGCTGGTAGTCGCGTGTGGCGTGACGTATCTCCCCTTGTGTCTCTCACTCCTCATAGAGGGGAAAGGGACGCAAATGTAGAGAGGTTCCCAGAGGTATTTACTGCATGTGCCGTGCCTCGTGCGAAAAGCCGAGCCGACGCCCTGGGTAAAGCGGAATCTGAACAACAAAAACTTGACCAGCTTAGTTGTTCATTACATGCCTGTGTCCCGTTGTGATCTCATTACAGAGCAGTCTGTTGATACTACTCTGAAAAGCTTAGTTGATCAGGTCATTCCACTTCAGGAAGCAAGAAGTGCTGCCCATGGTTACTTTATTCAAGATCAGTTGTTGTTGAGGAAATGGATTCCTCACAGCAGGGGTTTTATGGGTGAAGCTGTGATCCAGATTGTGATTCCTTCTAAGTTCAGAGAACTGGTTCTGAAGACATCACATGATGTTTCCGGACACTTAGGTGTCAGTAAGACAAATGATCGTGTTTTACGTCATTTTTTTGGCCTCGTTTGAAAAAAGATGTTTCCGCCTACATTAAAACGTGTCATGTCTGCCAGATGACTGGAAAACCTAATCAGGTGTTGAAGCCAGCGCCACTACAACCTATTCCTGTGATGGGTCAGCCATTTGAGCATTTGATTATTGATTGTGTTACTCCATTGCCTCGGTCTAAAGCTGGTAGCACCTACATGCTGACTGTGATGTGTCAGGCTACGAGATATCCTGCGGCCTACCCACTCTGCAACATTACCACTAAGTCTACTCAAGGCGTTATCGCAGTTCATTTCTATATTCGGGAATACCTAAGGTCATTCAGAGTGATCAAGGTTCCAACTTTACCTCACACATCTTTGCCCAGGTGTTGCGACAACTCCGAATAAAACATAGCCTGGCCAGTGCTTATCATGCACACAGTCAATGGGCTCTTGAGCGATTCCACCAGACTATGAAGTCCCTGTTACGTGCCTACTGCACTGAACTAGTACGTGACTGGGAAGAGGGTTTACCTTGGTTGTTACTTGCTGCTAGAGAGGTGTCACAAGAGAGCACTGGTTTCAGCCCAAATGACCTTGTTTTTGGCCATACTGTGCGGGGTCCTCTTGCTGTGTTAAAAGAGGATTGGAAAGAGAAGGAGCCTCCTTCAGATCTGTTGTCATATGTATGCGGTTTCTGACACAGGTTGTATGTAGCCTGTGGAATGGCGAAAGACAAATTAACGTCCTCACAAGGGAGGATGAAGAGGTTATTTGACCGACGATCAGAACCCCGTGAGTTTAGTCCTGGGGAACAGGTTTTGGCCTTGCTGCCTTTAGTGGGTTCTCCGTTCCAGGCCAAATTTAGCGGTCCATATACTGTGGTGAATAAATTGTCTGACCTCAACTATCTGATTGCTACCCCTGACCGCAGAAAGTCAAATCAACTGTGTCATGTAAATCTATTAAAACCATACTATGGTCGCACTTCTTTTGAGCTGGCAAGTAAGGGTAAAGGGGTCACACCAAAGGTGGTAAAACCAATTATTTTAGCTGACTCTGTTAAACTGAGTTCCACCTTTTCTCCTTTACATATTGTGGCCGAGTGTGAGGAGGGGGTACCTGGCCCTGACGACAGCATATTGCAAGGGATATTATTGAATGATGAGTCCCTTGCGAACTTAGAATACTTGTTGGGACGTTTGTCTGAGGACTGTTGAACAGAGATGACCCAACTGATTACTAGCTTTAAGTCTTTGTTCACTAACACGCCTTCGCAGACACATCTGGCGGTACATGATATTGACGTGGGAGATGCTGTTTCCATTAAACAACGTTTTTACCCCATCTCCTTGGAGAAAAAACATTTGGACTCTGAACTAAAATACATGCTGGAGAATGATATCGCTGAACCATCGTTTTCTAGCTGGGCTTCCCCATGTCTCTAAGTCAGTAAGCCGGATGGCTCTTTTTTTGTACTGATTACCGGAAGGTTAACAGTGTGACAAAACCTGATTGTTACCCCCTTCCACGGATGGAAGATTGCGTTGACCAGGTTGGGGCTGCCCACATTGTCAGCAAGTTTGATCTGCTGAAGGGTTATTGGCAGGTGCCTTTGTCACCCAGGGCTCGTGAAATATCTTTATAACGCCTGCAGGTCTTTTCTCTTATAAGGTCATGAGTTTTGGCTTGCATAACGCTCCTGCTACTTTTCAGCGCCTTATGAATACAGTAATCTCTGCCCTCGAGGGGTATGCTGTTTACCTCGAAGATGTAGTCATTTATAGTGACACCTGGGAGCAACACCTCCTGCGCATACGGGCTTTGTTTGAACGTTTGGCCGACGCCAGACTGACGGTGAACCTGGCTAAATGTGAATTCACTCAGGCCACAGTTACCTACCTTGGCCGAGTTGTGGGACAGGGTTGTGTCCGCCCCGTGCGGGCCAAGGTAGACGCAATTGACCGGTTTCCACCACCCACCACCAAGAAGGAACTGCAACGCTTCCTAGGTATGGTTGGGTATTAAAGAGGGATTTGTCTCAACTTCTCCACTGTTGTGGCCCCTCTAACTAATCTCCTGAAAAAGAGGACTAAGTTCCTTTGGTCTCCTTGTTGCCAGAGTGCATTTGAAAATGTAAAGCAGCTTCTGAGCTCTGACCCTGTTTTGGCTGCCCCACGTCTGGACCAGCCATTCTGTTTGTATGTGGATGCCAGTAATGTCGGGGCAGGTGCTGTGTTGTTACATGCTGATGTGGAAGGAGTAGAGCGCCCTGTTAGCTATTTCTCCAGAAAGTTTAACAGCCATCAATTAAACTATTCCGTGGGAGAGAAAGAGGCCCTTGTCTTGATATGGGCCTTGCAACATTTTGAGGTTTATGTGGGTTCTGGTGTGGTCCCTGTTGTGGTTTACACTGAACACAACCCCTTGACGTTTTTTGCGCACTATGCTTTGCCAAAACCGAAGGATTATGCGCTGGTGCTTGTTTCTCCAGGCTTTTCATTTGGATGTAATGTGGTGGCTGATGGTCTTTCCCGCGCTTACATTTAGCTCATGTGGGGCCACCTTGTAGATCTGTTTTGTTATGGTGCCAGTCAGGTCTTATCCTTCCTAGTTGCTCCGGCTACAGCACTCCTGTCGTGCTGTATGTTTTCTCTTAAAGTGCTTCCAGGTACCATGGTTGCTGAGGTTGACGTGGAGGGGCGTATAGGAGGCTGGATGTCTGGTGCATTCCACGGGGGGGATTCCTGCTTTCTGGTCTGATTTGTTTTGGTTTAATCTTTGCTAATAATAATAATAATAATAATACTACTACTAATAACAATGATGATGACAATCATACTGATAATAATAATGATGATATACTAATGATAATGATGATTATAATAACGATAACAATATAAACAATTATTGCTGATGTATTGCATTGGGTGGTGCAGGTTGTTTTGGGCCCTTGGATAGGTCCCAGCTTTTATGGGAGGGGGTGTTACGTCCCTCTCGCTCTCTCTGTATCTGCCTTATTGTTTCAGTTCAGACACAGGTGGAGCTGATTGGGTTGTTAGGAAACAAGTGCCACCTGGGTTGGTTCTGCCTGCTCAGGGATTAAAAGCTTCAACTGTCTCTACCTGACTCTCTGCTCTCAGCCCACATTGGTTTGCTGTGGTTTGACACACATTGAAATACACCTTGATTACACTTTACAACACTTACACCTTACAGGCTACCTTGCATTCAAACACTGGTACTACACTCCTCATATCCACCATCACACCTCATGATTCATGTTTGTTTGTCTTTGACTAATTTAGTTTAATTAATAAACTTATAGCTATACTATACCTCTGTCAACGTGTGGACTCCCTTGTTTGTCACTCTCCATGAGCCTTTCATTTTCCCTGTGCCTTCAATTGTACCATTAGCTGTCCCTGAGCCTGCCCGAGTCTCTGGGCGTGTGCCTGATCCAATCTAAGTGCCAGCGTCTGCCCCTGTCCCTGTGCCAGTGTCTGCCCCTGTCCCCATGCCAGTGTCTTCCCCGGTCCCCGGGCCAGTGTCTGCCCCTGTCCCCATGCCAGTGTCTGCCCCTGTCCCCGTGCCAGTTCCTGCCCTAGTCCTCTAGTCCCTGTGTATTACGTATTTTGTCTTGGATTATCCTCTGTACCTTCGCTTAATCTGTTCTGCCTTTATGGCAAAGAATATTCTACTGCGTGGCTTAAATACATGCGCGGGTGCTTGTTTGCACGCGCTCAGATTTTTTACATGTTTACTACGTGCATCAGTTTTGTAATTCGAGGGTCGTAAGCTTGTGAAATGAGTGTCGCACTCGCAACCAAATGGGCTAAACAACCTCCTCTACTATTGACAAATCAGTTAGTCCTGCTTTGGTAAATCCAATCCCATTGGCGTGATACTTTCATCAATCAAATTTTAACAATCAATTTGGTATGTACTATGTAAAGTTTATTCAGTGCATGGTAGAAAGCGTGCGGAGGAAGCACAAACCTAATGTTACACACTTGCAAAAATAGCATGCAATTACGGACATAAATATACATGCTTGCAAAACGAGATTACAGATTTGTTAAAGCAAACTTGCGACCACGAACTTCATTGTACAACCACAAACCTCAACATACAACCACACAACTTTGCCTACAAGTCTACAGACTTTTGACATGTTTAATATTCCATACAGTCCTGCTTGTTTGGGGATTTGCAAGCACGTGTTATAAGGTACTCAGTCAGGGCCTAACCTTTGTCACCAAGAGGAATCACATGCATTAGTTTCACCAAAAAACTATGTAGAACTATTATAATATTTGTACGAGGGCGTAACTCACAGAGGAGATGATTCCAGCTATGCAGTGAGCCCTGTAGCCTTGTTCCAACGCTGCAGTTAAAAAAAAATTGCGTGTCCTACCCGGGAGTCGCGTGTCCTACCTGGCCACCGGCTACCATATTCAGAACAAACATCCTGGAATCACATATGATCTGAATGTTGATTGAATTAAAGTTTTTGCGATTCATAAATGCGTAATCATTCATGGATGGTGGCTACAGACGCAGTACAATCAATTGCCCGATTTGCCCCAATTGGAAACCCAGCAATCTCATAAAATTGTCTTTTAATCATAGTTTGAATAAACCAGAAAGGGACTTCATAGCCGCCAAAACTGCTGGCATACTTTGATGATTGTTGGCTGCGATATACCAGCCCTGTAAATCTTAAATCTGTAAATTATAGCAGTTTGTAAATCAAGATATATTTGTGTGTGCATCAGAAATACATTTCTGAATCGTGTCCTGTGCATTTCTGAATCTTGTGTGCATTTGTAAAAAAAAAATGCCTTTCTGAATTGTGTGTGTATTTATGAATTTTGTGTGCATTTGTGAATTTTGTATGCATTTGTGAATCTTCTGTGCTTTTAAATTTTTGTGTGTGCATTTGTGAATTTTGTGTGCATTTGTGTATCATGTGTGTGCATGTATGAATCCTGTGTGTGCATATGTAAATGTAGTGTGGCCATTTATCTTTATTGAGACACTTTTAGCTCCATACGTCGTTGATGTTCAGTGTTCACAATTTGTCTGACTGTGGCTTGGTGGAGTTTAAACTCTTTGGAGATGGTTTTCTAACCTTTCCTGACTGATGAGCATCAAAAACACTTTTTCTGCAAACCTCAGACATCTCCTTTTGTTCGTGCCATTGTACACTTCCACAAACATGTGTTGTATCAGACTTTGATACATCCCCTTTTCTTTAAAAACAAGGTGCCAACTAACACTTGATTGTCATCTCATTAATTGAGAACACTTGACTCTAATTTAACCTTGAAATTAACTGCTTATCCTAGAGGTTCACATACCTTTGCCATTAACAAATATATAATAATGGATCATTGTCCTCAATAAACAAATTACCAAGAATAATATTTGTGTTTAATTTATTTAATTGGATTCTCTTTATCTACCACTGTACATATCCCAATCAGAAATCATTGTCAATTAATAAAGTACATGTTCAGGAATAAAATACACAATGTCTACCTACAAGGAGTGAGATCCAGATCCAGATGCATACAAGAAAACCAATCTTACCCTGCTTTTCATCATGTCCAAGGGCACAGTTACATCACTGCCACTAAATTGGATGTGAACAATATTGTCAAGGCTGTTGATAATAAGTTAAACTGTGTTGATAATAAATAAACACAGTTTAACTTATTATCAACAGCCTTGACAATAATAACTTATTATTAACTTATTATTGTCAAGGCTGTTGATAATAAGTTAAACTGTGTTTATTTGTTGATTTAATGTTGTGATATAGAACTGATATATATACAATCACCTAAAAGATTATTAGGAACAACCGTTCAATTTCTCCTTAATGCAATGATCTAATGTTCTCCTGAACTCCAAACTGAATGTCAGAATAGGAAAGAAAGGTGATTTAAGCAATTTTGAGCGTGGCATGGTTGTTGGTGCCAGACGGGGTGGTCTGAGTATTTCACAATCTGCTCAGTTACTGGGATTTTCACGCACAACCATTTCTAGGGTTTACAAAGAATGGTGTGAAAAGGGAAAAACATCCAGTATGCGGCAGTCCTGTTGGCGAAAATGCCTTGTGGATGCTAGAGGTCAGAGGAGAATGGGCCGACTGCTTCAAGCTGATAGAAGGGCAACTTTGACTGAAATCACCACTCGTTACGGTATGAAGCAAAGCATTTGTGAAGCCACAACATGCACAACCTTGAGGCGGATGGGCTACAACAGCAGAAGACCCCACCGGGTACCACTCATCTCCACTACAGATAGGAAAAAGAGGCTACAATTTGCAAGAGCACACCGAAATTGGACAGTTGAAGACTGGAAAAATGTTGCCTGGTCTGATGAGTCTCGATTTCTGTTGAGACATTCAGATGGTAGAGTCAGAATTTGGCGTAAACATAATGAGAACATGGATCCATCATGCCTTGTTACCACTGTGCAGGCTGGTGGTGGTGGTGTGATGGTTTGGAAGATGTTTTCTTGGCACACTTTAGGCCCTTTAGTGCCAATTTGGCATTGTTTAAATGCCATGGCGTACCTGAGCATTGTTTCTGACCATGTCCATCCCTTTATGGCCAACATGTACCCATCCTTTGACGGCTACTTCCAGCAGGATAATGCACCAAAAATCATCACAAAGCTCAAATCATTTGAAATTGGTCTCTTGAACATGACAATGAGTTCACTGTACTAAAATGGCCCCCACAGTCACCAGATCTCAACCCATTAGAGCATATTTGGGATGTGGTGGAACGGGAGCTTCATGCCCTGGATGTGCATCCCACAAATCTCCATCAACTGCAAGATGCTATCCTATCAATATGGGCCAACATTTCTAAAGAATGCTTTCAGCACCTTGTTGAATCAATGCCATGTAGAATTAAGGCAGTTCTGAAGGCGAAAGGGGGTCAAACACAGTATTAGTATGGTGTTCAGGGGCCGGCCGCTCCATCCAAAATCCTGGGCAGAATTTTTTCCCAATCCATCCCTGATGGTGTTCCTAATAATCCTTTAGTGTATAACTCAATTGTCAGGATATTAAGATAACTTTAAAGTAATTTTTCTCAGTTTCACACTCTGGTGAGTTAAAGAGCAACTTGCAGGTTTAATTGATAACTGAATTAATAGTTAATGTTTTCAGAAGGGGTCTTTTAAAAACACATATGTAAGAATTTCTATGTTACACAAAACATAAAGCACGATTTTGATGAAAATATGCCCATAATAAGCCAGGCTCCGCCCGGCTAGCAACGCGTTATGTGACGTAGGCAGAGGCAAATACGAGCTGCGCTTTGCTCTCTCATTGCGTTTGTCGATGTAGTTAGAGCAGTGGTGAGAGACAGCGCGAGATATAGAGAAAGTTTTACAGTAGCCATAATCGTAGAAGCTTAGTTTCACTTTTGGTGTCATCCGTAATTTGAGCATGAATTTGACAGACTACCTCGCGTTACGTCACTTCTGATCTGTGATTTATAGATGCAGATGTTATCGTTAATTACAATTTTATCTCTAAATATCGTTTTTGGCAGTTATCTATTTCTCCAATCTAGTTGTTTTTCATTACTGTACACTATTCTATATTGAGGTGTCCAACCTGCAAGTTGCTCTTTAAGGTCTTTTGCCTTAGTAGGGCAGTATGGTATAGATCAGGTTTCATCAATTCCGGTCCTGGAGGGCCAAAACACTTCAGATTTTTGTTCTATCTTCCTAATAAGGGACTGGTTTATACCTGGGAAAGCAGGTGATTGCAATTAACTATTAAGTAAAATAAAAAATCTGAAGTGTTTCAGCCATCCAGGACCAGAGTTGATGAACCCTGGTATCAGAGGTGGGACCAAGTCTTGGTTTTCAAGTCACAAGTCACATATGGCTGCAACAATTAGACTTCTTATTTTCATGTTGCCTTCAGAATAAAGGTCTGCAGAGTGTCTATAGTTTTAGTTTGTATTATGTAAGCTACATGTTCAAAGGTAAAATGTATTTAGGGGAAATTATAAATGAGGAACATTTTTTATTTCATAATTGCATAGGTTAAAGTATGTCATAAGGTGGAGCACGCTGAGCAATTATTAGAGCTTAAATTATGTAGACAATGTAGAGAACATTATCGAATATAAAAATTCCTAATCTTTGATACTCTGCAGACCTTTATTCTGAAGGCAACATGAACATTAGAAGTCTCATTGTTGCAGCCATATGTGACTTATGACTTGGTCCTACCTCTGCCTGGTATAAATAGTTGCTTCTCCAAACATTTACTTGCTTAGAAGTCACAATAAAACTCCTTTGAGGTTGTAGACTGTGGAGTGCCGAATGTCAGACAAGATTAGGCTAATCACACATATCTTATGGCTTGACCACATGGTCCCAAGCTCACCAGTCAACAGTTAAGACCATAGTGTCTTTATAACTGAGGCTTGAATGTCCTGGACAAGAAGAAAATAAAGTACCATCACTGACACATTTTAAGTAAACATAAGATCAAGTTTTGCTAATTTTTTCTCCCAGAATTTTGTTAAATTGGTCTTCAAATGCTTAAATAATGCTGCTCCCCCCCCCCTCTGCAAAGCAATAACTAGACAGCAAAGTGGTACCAGATCCATCACCCTAACTACGTTAAAAGGCAATTGTAGTATTCCTTTCTGTAGAACACCATTTGGCTAAACTGCCTTTTCACTAAAAGGGGCAAAATTATGGAACTTCCGCCAGACCACTTGAAATGTATCCCAACATTAGCCACCTTCAAAAAATATACCAAACTGTGGCTAATTCAAGAACAATATTGCTCTCATACATAGTTTCATTCCATTTTATTTTACCTCTATCTTATTTTTTATAATGTTAATCTGTATTTTTACTTTTAACCAAAAGCCCTACTAGGGACAAGTGTTGTGAATAAAGCTTTAGCTGAAAAACACTATGGGCCCTATCTTACACCCAGCGCCATTGACATTTTACACAAACGCATGTATCATTCCTATCTTGCACCCGACGCATATGGGACTTTTCCCTCCACAGACGTGCGTTGGTAAATTAGGGAATGAACTTGCGTTCGTTGGGCGGTTCAGCGAAAAGAAGAGGCGTGTTCCGGCGCAAACGTTCCCTGGTGCTATCTTGCAGCGTGTTATTCATATGCTATTTTAAGGGCGCCTGCTTAAGCATAATGTACCGTGAGCACAATGCGCATACACTTTGCTCCTCTCATCTACACAAATGCAGCAGTTCTTTATTATTGCAATACATCATTAGAAGGAAAAATATTACCACACGAGGAAATCATGGTGGTGTCCGAAAATGTGAAAAAATAGGTTTACATCTAGTGTACACATTTACTTAAATTATTCAGAATGAAATATTTGCACTGATATACATCAACCTCAAGGAAACCCATTCAATCAACATACAAGTCATTTTCAATGCTAATAGTAAAATCACCCATGTCTGCGAATTACGACTCATTTATGGCAACTTTGCCATGAGGAATCCCCCCTTGGATGGGTGGCTGTGAAGGGGACAATGGCTATCAGTTAAAGACATGGTTAATGATGGCACATTTTGTGATGCCAGCAAGTGCGCGAAATGCTGTTTAATCGAAAACACGAAAACACACACAAACACGCAGTGTAGCCTAATTGAACGAAGGTGTTTGGGTAGAACAGGTACACTACTCAAGTTGCAGCATTCTTTGTGGTTTGTTGTGTTTTACGCAACATTTCATTGAATCATGGATGTGTTGATGACATTAATTAGGAAATATTAGAGGACTTCAGGAGACGTGATGTTGAAATGCATGTGCCGTTGCAACTTAATCCAAATGCCCATGAATTCAGAACGGGAGAGGAAAGCTTATTTGACAGAAGAATAATCTCGGTCTAATGTTAGACTACATTGCAAAAATATTACAATGCATTCATAAACTCATGATTTAGTGAGAGTGAGTCCAAAACATCCGAAAGTACGCTATGTCTTGTGACATTTCTTTATTTACATTTTGTAAAAAGAAAAATCAATAGCAATCCGCCGTTATAATAGCAATCTGCCATAGAACAAGCGCACCTGCTCTTAAAGGGAATGTGAGATGACGCTCTGATTGGTTTATTGCACGTTACGCCCAAACCACACCTATGACTAATAAAGCTACTTCAGACCTACCCATTTTAGATTTGCGTCGGGCGCAAGAGTCATTTATCCCGCCGGTAAAATAGCAGTAGCGCCTGGTACCCTCCCACAATGTCACTTGCGTTTCGCGTTTGATACTTGCGTTTCAGATCGTTAAAATAGGGCCCTATGATACATACATCAGATGACTGTTATTATTTTGTATCTGTCCCTATTCTAAATAAACTTAATAATAATAATAATAATGTTCTTCTCCAAAAGGATTTAGGAGTCAGTTACCCTGGAGTCCAATCCATGAATCCACTGTCAGGATGCTCTCAATGGTACAACAGCAGAACTTGGTGAGGATCTTGAGGCTCGTAACAAAGCCTCTCTGTAAGAAGATGCACTGCTGTGCTTTCTTCATGATACTGTCCCATCATCATTTATTATCAGGCCCAACACTTTAGTGTTGTCTGGAGACTTGATGATAGTGTTGAAGCTGTCCGTCGCCACACAGTCGTGTGTACACAGTGTTTTGGAGGTGTTGTTGCTCAACATTTTCTCTTGGGGGGACCCTGACATGACGTTTTTGTGTTAATCAATGGTGTTTGATTGGGAAATGTTTGATATTTAACTTTTGGGATGAAAAAAAACTTAAATAAATTTGTTGAAATTATCAATTACTACTGTGTATAATACTGTGTGTAATACTTCTAAATTATATCATTTGAGTCTAGGGCTGCAACAACGAATTGATGAAATTGCTAAAAATCGATTATCAAAATTGTTTGCAACAAATGTCATTATCGATTCGTTGGCTCTATGTTGTTGCTCACTGTGTGGTGGAGCTACGTCACTCATATACTTAATATATTTTTTTTTAACTGTCTGACCGAAAATGTTGGATATTATGGCAGAACTTCACTTTAAATTCAACAACAAAGTTTTACGTGCAAACTCTGTAAAACATAAATGGCATGGCATCGGAGCACCACCGTAATGAGGGAGCACTTGAAAATAAAAAACGTTGAAGCGATAAGCAAAGGGGACTCAACAGCCTGCTAAGTTACTACATAATAATAGCATGCGTTGCGCTTTGAAATGAGGAATAGTTCCTTCCACAGCAAGTAGTTCTTATTTATCAAATAGCCGATGTTTGGTTGCGATCCCAGCTTATAAGGTCTATTAAATCAAATCCACTTCAACATTGCACGACAAGTGTATTTAACTAGCTGGCAAATTAATGTTTGTGGTAGAGCAGACGCGGTAGAGCTAACATTAATCTAGCAAGCTCATTAAAACTTCCCGGCAGTGCACAAGTAAACAAACAGAAAGTTATAGTGCAAAACTAATTTAAAACACAAACCAGATCTTACTATTACAGTATTACAACATATGCTAACCTTTTACCTCTTCGGAAATGCTAATTTGTTAAACGTTTCACTATGTGATTTACTTTTGTCGTTTTTTCAACTACTGTTGAAATACTTGAAATACGCACAGTAGAAACTCCAAAGTCCGTTTCAAAATAAAAGTCATTCTAAATCAAAAACAGTAAATATGTCAAAATACGCTTTAAACAGGTAAAATACATAAAGCAACAGAATTACTATTCAACAGGCCTTATTGTAAGGTTATTTAAAACTATGTTCAATAAATGCTGTTTCTATAATTGTTTTGTAGACAATTATTTTAATATCTCAGGTCTGTCTAAGCAAGTTAGAAAATACCATACTTTGCACCTTACTAAAGAAACTAGCATATGTTTTGCACATGTTTTATAGCATACATTTAGGTCTGCTGTGTGTGAAAATTGTCAATTTGGTGAGTAACATTTAAAAAAAAAAATTTAAAAAAATGTGTTAGTCTGTTTATCTGATTCATCGATTAATCAAAGAAATAATCGGCAGATTAATCGATTATCCAAATAATCGTTTGTTGCAGCCCTAGTTGAATCCTGAAAAAGGTGGCTTGTATGCCAACATCTTAACAATCCCTTTAAATAATTTAGTCTTAATCGTACATACATTTCAATGGACCCCTTTATTTTTCTCTGTGGTATTTCTACTCCATTTCCTCCATATACTCACTGGGCGACCGGAGGTTGAGGGAGACTCTGAACCGCACGATGGCCATCACAGTCAGGGTCATCATACTGGTCACACCAAAGAGGAAGCCCGCCAGGCCATAATATATGCATGTCGGGTCTCTACCCAGCCAGCGATGGCTCCAGGCCGAGGCCACCGACAATGGGTACATGAAGACAGCAGCTCCCAGGTCTGTCAGAGCCAGGTTAACACTCAACAGCTCTGGAGGCTTCATATGAGAGGCCCTCTTAAAGGCCATGATGAGAACCAGCAGGTTTCCCACAATGGATAATATGGCTAGAGAGAGAGAGGAAGCAATAGCGGAAGATTAAAGAATGATAAAGAAAATTTATATAGAAAAAAAACAAGAGACCAAGAAAGAGAAAACTATAGATATTCATTATAAACGTAGGTGAGACAACAATAAACCACAACATTAACTGAATATATATTGCTTTCTTCCCTTATTTTACCATCAATGACTTGAGAACAATTAGGATTGGTATATTCTGCTCAAGATCAAAATAATATTCTTATTGCCAGCTCTGGAATTTGATCTAAAAAATGTAAAGTTACAATCAAAGCAATCCATTTTTGATTAAGTTCTTTTTTACATCAGCAGTCACATTGTTTCTTGAGAGATACACGTATTGAAGGATCAAAGAGCATGCAACTGTTCTACACTTTGGAAAAAGATCCAAAAGGGTTTCTTAAGGATACATATCCAAAAGCAAGGGAGATACTGTAGTGATACATATCCAAAAGAGAGATACTGTAGTGATACATATCCAAAAGGGAGATACTGTAGTGATACATATCCAAAAGGGAGATACTGTAGTGATACATATCTGAAAGAGAGAGATACTGTAGTGATACGTATATCTGAAAGAGCGAGATACTGTAGTGATAAATATCTGAAAAAGTATAATGTAGTGCAAAAGACAAGTGATTCTTCATCAACCGTATAAAATCACACATTAACTATATGTAATAATTTGTTGTTGTTGTCTAATAGAAACTTTATGATAGCAGAACTAGACTGCATTCATGTTAGAGCCTTGGTATGGCAATTATTAGGATATGTCTGACTTTTGAATTCAATTGAATATGGAATTAAATGACCAAACACAATGTAAAAAGTAGGAGATGCTATGGCACCAAACAAATAGGCTTGTAATTTAGATAAATCCGAATGGAATTGGGTTGAATACATACAGTTGAAAGTAGTCAATTTGCCTTCTGAGGTTATAGATCTTTTGCCCCCCAAAAAATTGTGAGTGACTTACAGTAAGTACAGGTACATCCCCCGGAGCAGGGTTAAGTGCCTTGCTCAAGGACACAAGATTCTAGAATCAGATTTAGAATCCATTTGCAATCTGCCTAAGAATGACCACTTCTGCTATATGAATGTGCGATAATATTCAGATGAGCAAGGAAATATTGTCCTTCACCAGCTCAGACATAGTATGGCACTATAACCATAAGTTAGTTGAAAATTGTTTTACCTTGTACATCAACAAAATAAAACAGAAAGAAAAGTAAAAATGGTTTATCGCTGAATGAAGTAAATGTGGTGGAGTTTCATTCTATAGACTTAAGAATTGTAATTCTATAAAAGCTAAAAAAATATATTTATGGTTGAAAAATGCTGGGAACTAAATATTAATTGGGCAAACGATAATGAATTGAATTAAACCGTAATTTCTTATTTTAATAGCTTGCAGAGGCTCCCCTCAAATCTGAGTTATATCATATGATGCTCCTAGTTTAATTGGTCAACTAATTGTAATACATTTTTTGTTACTGTATGTATTTGTATGTATGTTGGTGTGTTGTTGGTTTGTCTGGGGGTTTGGGAGAGGTGGATGGGTCGGGATGGGTAGCGAGGGGGGGGTTGGGGGACATGTATTTTGTAGGGGGGTGTCACATATTCACAGGAATCAGGAGTAGACCCAAGCGCAGAGTGCAGCTTTTAATAGGCAAAGGTCCAAAAAAGGAGCATGCAAGGCAAAAACCAAAAAGACAGGCTGGAGAGTCAAAATACCAAACGGGAGCAAAAACCAGGCTAAAGTACAGAATAGGATTTGGCGAAAAAAGCTAAGTGAAAATACAAAGATGGAATCCAAACCGTAATAATCCAATACTCAGAAAACAGCTTAGCATGTAACATCCAGCAGGAAAACAATACTTCGCAGAGTATACAGTCCTAGGCATATATACACAGTGTAACAAGGAACAGGTGACATAAATCCTGGGTGATTGGCAGTTGGGCTACAGGTGAAAAAACTGGAATGGGAAGAGACAAGGGTTAACAGAAATGAGGAAAAACATTAATATTCAGGGGATGAGGAGCGCCGATATGTGACAGAACCCCGTCCTCCACAGGCGGCTCCCGAAGCCAACCCCAGACGGCCGCGACGAGGCCGACCCCGCGGCCGAGAACCAGGGCGATCCGGAAGAGCACGATGAAAGTCTGCCAGGAGAGAAGGGTCGAGAATATCCGATTGGGGAACCCAGGAGCGCTTCTCCGGGCCGTAACCCTCCCAGTCCACGAGGTATTGGAGACCACCCCGATGCCGACAAGAGTCCAGCAGCGAAGACACAGCATATGCAGGCCCATCATCCAGGGGGGGCGGAGCAGGGGGCGCGGAGGGGCAGACGGGAGCCCAGAATCTGTCAGGGCCCCATGGGGTTCCACCACAGGCTTCAGCAGGGAGACATGAAACGTGGGGTTTATCCTGTAGTGAGAGGGCAACTGTAAGCGGTAAGACACAGTATTGACCTGTTTGAGAATTGGGAAAGGACCGATAAAACGGGGACTTAGCTTCTTGGACGGGAGACGGAGACGGATGTCACGCGTGGACAACCAGACCTTCTAACCGGGTTTGAGCTGAGGCACCCTATTCCTGTGGTGATCAGCGTTGATCTTCTGGCGACGAATAGCACGTTGCAAATGCACAAGTGCCAGACCTCCTCACTCCTGCTCCTCATCAACCGCCACGTCCTCCGAGGGTTCCCCAGACCAAGGGAAGAAGGCAGGCTGGAAACCCAGGATGCCCTGGAATGGAGTGAGATTGGTTGAAGAACTCTTCAGCGAGTTCTGGGCATATTCTGCCCAAAGGAAAAACTGACTTCAATACTCCTGATGCTGGCTGCAATAGGTACGCAGAAACCGACCAATCTCTTGGTTTAGTCTCTCCGTCTGACCATTGCTCTGCGGATGGTAACCAGAGGACAGGTTAACTTGCACATTCAACAGAGCAAAAAAGGAAGACCAAACGCGTGACGTAAACTGGACCCCTCTGTCCGACACTATCTCCTCAGGTAGCCCAAAGGTTCAAAACACATGATGAAAGAGAGCTTCGGCGGTCTCAATGGCAGAAGGCAGTTTCTTGAGCGGCACTAGACGGCAGGCTTTGGAGAAGCGGTCCACTGCAACAAGAATGGTGGTGAACCCTTAAGAACTGGGAAGGTCGGTGATGAAATCCACAGCAATGTGGGACCAAGGTCTGCAAGGTATGGGGAGAGGTTCTAAGAGACCTGACGGTAGGTGGTGTGGAGACTTTGCTTGGGCACAAATAGCACAGCAATTGACATACTGTGTGACATCAGTACACATAGAAGGCCACCGAAACTGATTGCTGACCAACGACATAGTGCATTGAATACCTGGATGGCCAAAGCTGGGGGTGGCATGGATCCACTGAAGAAGCTGCAAGTGAACCACTGAGGGGACGTAGATCCTGTTCTCCGGACACCCTTGGGGAACCAGGTCCAATGGCAAGGCCTGCTGTATCCGATCCAACATGTCCCACCTGATGGGGGCAATGAAGTACTGGCGCAACAGGATGGGTTCTGCAGAATTCTGTGAGGACAAAGACTCATGAAGCTGTGATAGGGCATCAGCCTTGGCGTTTTTTGATCCAGGCCTGTAGGTTAATGTAAACTGAAACAGACTAAAAACAATGACCAGCGGGCCTGACGGGGACTTAACCATTTTGCAGACTGAATGTATTCAAGATTGCAATGGTCTGTTAACACCAGGAAAGGGTGTTTTGCTCCTTTCAGCCAGTGACGCCATTCTTCGAAGGCGAGTTTCACAGCAAGGAGTTCTCGATTGCCAACGTCATAATTCCTTTCTGCTAAGGACAACTTGCGAGAGAAGAAAGCACATGGGTGAAATTTAGCAGGCTTACCATAGCGCTGAGAAAGAACGGCTCTGACTCCCGACTCTGAAGCATCCACCTCAACAACGAAGGGGAGATCTGGATCAGGATGCTTGAGGATAGATGCAGAGGTAAACATGTTCTTCATCTGGGGGAATCTGGGGGATCCCTTCAAAAGAGATGTTAATGGAGCTGCCACAGAACTGAAGTTTCATATGAAGCGTCTATAAAAGTTAACAAACCCCAGAAAGCATTGAAGCTACTTGACTGTCTGGGGCTTTGCCCACTCAGCCACAGCCCTGACCTTAACCTCATCCATCAGGACCCCCTGGGAGGACACCACATACCCCAGGAACCGGACCTCTGTCTTGTGGAACTCACACTTTTCCAGTTTGACGTACAGATGATTGTCAAGGAGTTTGGCAAGAACCCGGCAAACATGTGAGACGTGCTTTCCCTTATCTGAGGAGTAGACAAGAATGTCATCAATGTACACAATAACAAATTTGCCAATGTATTCACAGAGGACTTCATTGATGAAAGCTTGAAATATCGAGGGGGCATTCACCAATCTAAAGGGGATAACCAGATACTCATAATGGCCAGTAGCCGTGTGAAAGGCGATTTTCCATTTGTCGGTCAAGTTTCGTGAATATTTGGGCCTCCCGGAGTTGTTCAACCACAGAGGGCACCAATGGCAAGGGATAGCGGTATCATACTGTGACTGAGATGAGACCCCTCTAATCTATACAAGGCCTAAGACCGCCATCCTTCTATCCCACAAAAAATAAGCTTGCCGATGCGGGGGATGCTCCTTAAGGGGTAGTCTGGTATGACGCAGTTGCATAGGTTCCTCTTCAGCAACAGGAGAGGAGACAATGTTAGGTGAGGAAGAGGGTAGGATATCAGAAGCACTGGCTGCAGTGTCAGGTATGGGAGCCTGACCCGAGAGAGCCGTGACCTGATTCTTTAAGTCCTGGAGGACAACTGCTAAACTAGTGTGGGATGCACTTACTTGGCCGAGTCTATTGCCTTGTTCAGATTAAACAGCAGCAAGGTGTTCAAAGATTTGTTGTATGCTAGGAGCCTCTGCTGCCCGCTGATCAGATGTAGATATTCTTGAAAACAGGGTGAAGGAAAAAACAGATATAACTATGTCCCAATAAAAATAACTCCTGAGCAGAACTCCGCTGGGCCCGTTAGGTGGCGAAGTATTCTGTCACGTATTCACAGGAATCAGGAGTAGACCCAAGCACAGAGCGCAGCTTTTAATAGGCAAAGGTACCAAAAAGGAGCAAGCAAGGCAAAAACCAAAAAGACAGGCTGGAGAGTCAAAATACCAAACAGAAGCAAAAACCAGGCTTAAGTACAGAATAGGAATTGGCGAAAAAGGCTAAGTAAAAATACAAAGATGGAATCCAAACCGTAATAATCCAATACTCAGAAAACAGCTCAGCATGTAACATCCAGCAGGAAAACAATACTTTGCAGAGATACAGGGAAGTCCTAGGCATATATACAGAGTGTAACAAGGAACAGTTTACATAAATCCTGGGTGATTGGCAGTTGGGCTACAGGGCTGTGTTCATGGAGACTCAGGAATTAGGGAATTGCAGGTAAAAAAATGGAATGGGAAGAGACAAGGGTTAACAGAAATAAGGAAAAACATTCATATTCAGGGGATATGGAGCCCCGATATGTGACAGGGGGATTAGAATTGTAGAAAGTGTATTTTTACTGTTGTTGTTTTTTTCTGTTGAAGTCTTTATAAATAAATTAAAAAAATAAAATAAACCGTCATTGACTTTTTTTTAGCATAACTGTAGTATGCTAGGTGAAAAAAAAATAGCAGGTGAAAAAAAATATGAAAGTACAGGTAGTTTCATTAGGCTACAGGTGGAGTTTCCATTATGTTAGGAAGTCCCTATTTATTTGAACAGATAATGTCCTAAAACCATATAAAAGAAGCCAGATAACAAATTGTATCTGGGTATATTTTAAAATCACCAGAAAAGCCAAGTATATCCAAAATGATTAGCTGTGAGTGTTCCTTCAAACCGTTTGCCACCTTTATTTGAATGTCATTGGAATTAGAAACATGTGGAGGTATCCTTTGCTCAGCACTAGCCTAATATAGCCTGCCACGATCAGTTCGTATAACACCGCGGCAGAAGGGGTGGGGGTGGAGGAGGGGCCATGATTACAGGCTACGACAATTAAACTCAAAGCATTCATTGCGTTCTTGTATGTTTGTGTATTATTCATTAAAATTAGGTTTTACACAATCCCATTTTAATATATCTGGGAAACACAAGGAAACAACATGAATGATACTGAATGAAACTGAATGAAATCTATTTGTTTGCAGTTCTTCCTCTCGCAGAGTTTTAGCCGCACTACAGACTATACTTTTAATAGTTAAAATCTTTTTTCACATTACACATCAACAAAATAAAACATGTTTTACACAATGCCTCTAATTCTTTAATCTCTAATTATCAAACACAAAGACAACTGTGTGAGGTGAAATTGTTTTGTTTTCACTGTAATATATCCAGGAAACAGGATAGACTTGAAAAGGAAAAAATACATCTTCAATTGAGCCAGAACAGCTGTACATATTTTCATAGATATATCCACCTACAAAGAAGAGGGTTTGAATGGAGATAAACCGGTCTTTACAGCGTGCCGTTATGCAATGCGAAGCTTGCTTGAACCCGAAAAAATCAGTGCAAAGCATTTCTGAGGCAAGCAGATAATTCAATAATTATAGAAAACTGTACATAGAACAATTCTAAAATCCACACTGCACCGGCTGAAATGTTCATTATTGTATTTGAATATAAAAACATTAGAAAAAGAAAATGTATATAATGGGTGCACCATAGAACCATAATGCACATCCTGAAACATATTTCTCTGAATATATTAGTTAAAAATCATTTTTGCACATTCATATTCTATAGAGCCTATAAAATTAAGAAAATACAACAGCATAAATATGATATGTTATAATTGAGGCAATTTGTTTCCAAATAACATCCAACAATGGAACAAATTTTAAAATGAATAAAACAACAAAACAGCCCCATTTTCTAATTGCGCAAACATGCTATCTGCATAAGTTAGTTAAATAATTTTTACTTTCTACATCAACAAAATAAAACAGAAAGAAAATGATATCTGGTTTATCTGAAGTAAATGTGGTCTATATACTTAAGAAGTGTAATTCCATAGAAGCAAATAAATATACAAAAATAGGCTACAACAGCATGTATATTCTTTGATATTATATATTTTTGTAATCTACCATTATAAAATACCTTTGAAAAACAACAAAAATCTCCATGTAATTAATCTGTTTTCAGACCATTTTACTTAGGCCTAAAGAAACACAATAGGGGTGATGCTCTTGATTGCTGGATCCAGTGAAGGCTTGGCTGGAGGCTGTGGAGGAGAGAGCGGTTTTTAATGAGGATGATTGTATGCTAATGACGCTGATGGACATCAGCAGTTGGTGGTTATAGGTAGTTTGGAAGGCCTGGCAGTTCTAATGTTAACTCCATTCAATCCAGTCCAGGAATCCTTATCACTGTGTGCTGACAACATATTCCCATTCCAAACTGCAAAAAGTGAATTTTACCTTAAACTTTTATGTTGAAAATATTATATATTATATATTTCCTGTAGGATTTGGTCAAAAGTCAACACAATGTCAATTGTTCCTAATTTTTTACCCTCTTTGTTGGGATTTCAGGGCCCTACTAGGAAAAATTTGACATACAAAACTGCCATGTCCAATAATTCCCTGCCAAATTTGTTTGTTTTTTGCATTATTTCATGGGAGGAAAAACAAACAACTAATTTAGCTCCTTTTAAATTGTGTTAGTATACTCCTCAAGAATAAAAATGGGCATACATCATTCCATAATCTTTCTAAGGTAGAAAAACAAGCTCTACTCGATCTCCATTCTAATTGTCAATTATTACCCGCCCCGCTGAAACGGGTGGGTCTATTTAACTCCTGTACAGGACTATATCGATGAATAGACAACTTTTTGATAATACATTTTATATAAACCTCTTTTATTTTATATAGACTCTACTTCCCAGTTATAGGAGACTATTGTCAGTGTTCTAGACGAGTTTCTCAAGTTGGCCAAATCAGTAAAAAAAATGTTTCAGGCTATTAGACACCCCAAGATTCCCACCTTCTACACATTGCCCAAAATTCATTAAAAATGTTTACCTCTCTTTTTAATGTTTTTTATTGTTTCTTTTTCTATTTTTTTTCCTTATCAAATATATACTCACAATTGACCACTAGGAAATTGGCAAGCATATAATTATCACCTTCACCTGTGTGTCACAAAAAATGTACAGTATATAAGCAGTTAATCTGCAGTGTTTGTCAAGAAACCCTGGTGAAGGCAGTCTGTCTGCCAAAATGTTGTTCTTCACATTAAATCCTTCGCATCAGAGCATATAGATTGTGCAGCTGTTCGTTTCTTTTTCAAAACTTTTCTCCAGTAGCCAGCTCTTGGCATACAACCAGGAGTGCGTTTCCTCGAATTCTCAAGTATTATTTTCAGTGTGACCTGTTGATGCTGACTGTCAGGGAGTAAGGCAGGCATATTATTGAGTGAATGTGAGTCAGTGTGTGGGTGGGCTGTAGGGACCCCAACACTAACATTAATTCTAACCATAATTGTAACTCTTACAATAAATGTATCCTCTATACAGAACATTACACTTTTCCTTATGGGAAAGGAGGAAAATTACAATTTTCCTACATGCGGAAAAGGAGCTTTGAATTTTTGTTGTTATACTATTTATCCGGTTGGGAAAGCTTGGGAAAGAATCTACAGTAGCCTATGGCTTTAAGTCTGACCAAAAGAGGCAAAGGGGAGAGTGGTTGCACTAGTGTGCTGTAGACTGTAAGGTTAACTAAGATTTTGGGGAGGTTTGATGATAGCTGTTGCCTGATTCCAAAGGTTTTGAGTTTGAATCCAAGGATAGATTAATGCTACATATTGTAGAGGCTACTTTACATTATTTTTCAGTTTCCATGAAGCTGTACACTCAGTGATCTTGAAAATATGTTTATTAGTGATTTGTGCTATGCCATTATTTTTAGCAAAAACTTAGATTTGAGATCTAAAAAAAGTAATGTAAGTTTCATTAACAAGAACACCATTTGAAAATAGTTAACAAAAATTAGGAAACGCAGTATCTATTTTAATACTAACCTCAATTCCTCTAACAAACTTTTTATGGTTTACACTTTACCTATAGACTATCACACTATTCAATACTATAAAATGTTCAATACTGACGTGAAAAAACGTTGACTGGTATTTTCTACACTTCTGACAACCTGTCTCCACTGTGTTCTGCTGTAAATGCGCATGTTTGTTTGCGTGTGTGTACGTTTGTGTGAAAAAGAGGATTATTACAGAGAAATTGAAACAGAATATAAAAGTTGTCTGGCAATACTGTTTCCCTGTGTGGCGTTATACACTAGACATAGTATCAAAAGGAAAACTCCCTAAACAGTTATACTCAGTTTTTTGCAGATTATTAGAGTACATTATTGGATCACCCTCTAATTAAGGCAAATTACCACATGTCCACTGATCACCATGATATAAAAATTGTTATACAGTAGGCTAAGTAGGACTGTTATCTGATTTCTTTAAAGGTTGCTGTATGTGTGGAATATATATCCGTCACGAATTTACGTCAAGATAATCCTTCCAAAACACTTAAAGTAAAAAAAATAGATAAAACTTGTTTTTTCAACCGGCTATGGTTCATAACATTGCCAAAGACGATTCTTATGCTAATGCCAGACAGAATCTGTTTTTGTATCACTCAAAAACACTTAATTAAAATATAGGCTACAGGTTAACGTTTTGTACGCAGCCAATTAACATTAAAGTGACTGAATAAATAGCGCTTACCTATTACTAGCAGAAATGCGCCAACTGCAAAATCCACTGCAGGTGACAACTTTGAAGAATAAATATCCATCTGGGACATTGCAGGTTTGAAGCGCAATCCAACTAACAGCAGATGTAAAATATTGAGTTTTCAACCTTTGCAAACCTACAGTAAAGACGCGCTGGAAATAAAAGGCACAAAGACAGACATAATATAATTTGGATCGCTGTCAAAACCATTACAATTCAAACTAGAATCCTGTAGATCTGCTTTGAGAGCGGAGAAGTTTAGTGAGCTTAGGTGCAGTTTACCCTACTCCCAAGTCAGTGGTCGAGTGTGAAAAAAGAGAAAAAGGTGGGCTCCGCTTCCAAATACCCCTGCAGCCCACTTTAAGCCTGTTGCAAACGCTCTCTGCTTTGGAGGAGTGTTTGTGTGGCATGGCGTACAGATAACATTACGCTATGCATTTGACAATAAAAACAAGTATTGGGTGTGAAAAATGAGCTTGTATTTCAGAGGAAGAAGCACATTCAGTCCATTATGCTCTACAGGACATGGTCACATTTAGAGTTTATCCAATAGGTTTGACCAGGGGCGGTGGCGGGGTACGGCTTGGTTGGGCTACAGCCCTACCAAGAATCGTGTTTGACCCACCTTATTAGCCCCACCATGGAATATCAACTGTGCTGACTTAGTTGCGTTTTTATGTGGTTTTGGTGAAGAGTATGTGAGCGGAGCGGAGTGGAAGCGGAGCTGAAACAGTTATACCAGAGCGCAGATCGATGTTTAATCATCCCAGAAGGCTCTCGCTCAAAATCGCTCCAGTAGCGCACACTTCACATATCGTAGTCAGGACAGCCTAATGAGCCTCTAAAGTGTGTAGGTTACTTGGCTAGTGTGCGTTGTTAATGTGTCATCATGGAGTTCGGTAAATAGTAATAAACTAACAAAACATACAGGTGCAAAATCAAGTTTATCTACAAAAATGAAAGGTGAGGTTATATAGTGGTCACAATTTAAAAATCTTATGGAATATGAAAAAACATGCCTATATCTCTTGCAAGCACGATAACGTACTGCGTGCACTTTGTATTACATTATAGCCTATTTTCGTTTTTTTAAAGTTTGTTAACATTTTAATTTATCTTCACAATATATACAGAAAATACATAGAGAATATTTGTAAAATGAGATTGCACTGTTTGCAGGCCCGTGCACAGACCTTTTGAGGGGCACGTGTCGAAACTGAAAAAAGGGCACCCCCCCTGCTTATATATATATATATATATATATATATATATATATATATATATATATATATATATATATATATACACTCACTATTATAACAGTGATAATAATAACATACAATCACCTAAAGGATTATTAGAAACACCATACTAATACTTTGTTTGACCCCCTTTCGCCTTTAGAACTGCCTTAATTCTATGTGGCATTGATTCAACAGGGTGCTGAAAGCAGTCTTTAGAAATGTTGGCCCATATTGATAGGATAGCATCTTGCAGTTGATGGAGATTTGTGGGATGCACATCCAGGGCACAAAGCTCCCGTTCCACCACATCATAAAGATGCTCCATTGGGTTGAGATCTGGTGACTGTGGGGGCCATTTTAGTACAGTGAACTCATTGTCATGTTCAAGATCCAATTTGAAATGATTCAGGCTTTGTGACATGGTGCATTATCCTGCTGGAAGTAGCCAACAGAGGATGGGTAAATGGTGGCCATAAAGGGATGGACATGGTCAGAAACAATGCTCAGGTAGGCTGTGGCATTTAAATGATGCCCAATTGGCACTAAGGGGTTCTAAAGTGTGCCAAGAAAACATCCCACAAACCATTACACTAACACCACCAGCCTGCATAGTGGTAACAAGGCATGATGGATCCATGTTCTCATTCTGTTTACGCCAAATTCTGACTCTACCATCTGAATGTCTCAACAGAAATCGAGACTCATCAGACCAGGGAACATTTTTCCAGTCTTCAACTGTCCAATTTTGGTGTGCTCTTGCAAATTGTAGCCTCTTTTTCCTATTTGTAGTGGAGATGATTTGTACCCGGTGGGGTCTTCTGCTGTTGTAGCCCCCCAGATAGCAATGAGTCGGCGGCCCGCAGGCGGCCCGATCGCGGTTGTAGGAGCGGCAAAAAGGGGTGATCGTAAACACCTTTGCCGGTAGCCGCTTTTTGAAAGCGGCAGCCGCCTTCGTACTGCCTTCATACCGCCGCCGGCCCGCGGGCCCACTGCCGTTCCTCCGCAGTTATACCGAAGGCGGCCCTTCCCCGAGCCGTCGGAGTCAAACGCTTTTTTCGAGCGATCTACCGCTTATTGTGTATATATATATATATATATATAATTGTAATTGTATTGTATTGTATTGACCCAACCAGAAAGTCACATTTGGCATTTTTATTCCACATTTCAAAGTACAGTAACTTGGATTTACAAGCCATATTTAACAATAGA
Organism: Umbra pygmaea; assembly: GCA_016801145.1. NCBI lineage: Eukaryota > Metazoa > Chordata > Actinopteri > Esociformes > Umbridae > Umbra > Umbra pygmaea. Next base: position 453 of record JACXGM010006334.1, on the reverse strand, counting down.
ATAACAATTAAGCACTGTGACACAATGAGAAGGCAAACATTAAAAACACTAAGTAGAATATTTGGTACCAGGTAAAGTGCAATATCAAGCATCAGGTATGAAATAGGATGTACAAGCTATATTTAAGAATAACAGTTAAGCACTGATGTAATGAGAAGGCATAACATTATAAACAATAAGTAGAATATTTGGTACCAGATAATGTGCAAGATGTCAAGTAATAGAGGTATGTGTCTACAAGTACACGACCAATAGGTAAAAAAAAACGATCAGTCTGAGGAAATCAGTCTGTAGAGAACACAATGTCTGGTGGTTGGTGTCTGTGGCGTTGTGTGGCTAGTGGGCTAAGAATTGCAAGACAGTCAGGTCATAGGCCTGGTTCAAGCCCCACTATAGGTTCTCTGCTTTTCCTCAACCTCAGAATGAGGCAGCGCAAATTGGAATAACTTCTGT
>JACXGM010006333.1:0-27783 GCA_016801145.1 Umbra pygmaea | reverse complement strand
ATAATGTTGTAATAGTGTTGTACATGTAGTAATAGTGTTGTAATAGTGTTGTTATAGTGTTGTACATGTTGTAATAGTGTTGTAATAGTGTTGTAATAGTGTGTAATAGTGTGTAATAGTGTTGAAATAGTGTTGTACATGTTATAATAGTGTTGTAATAGTGTTGTAATAGTGTTGTAATAGTGTTGTAATAGTGTTGTACATGTTGTAATAATGTTGTAATAGTGTTGTACATGTAGTAATAGTGTTGTAATAGTGTTGTACATGTTGTAATAGTGTTGTAATAATGTGTAAAAGTGTTGTAATAGTGTTGTAATAGTGTGTAAAAGTGTTGTAATAGTGTTGTAATAGTGTTGTAATAGTGTGGTAAGTGTTGTAATAGTGTTGCATTAGTGTTGTACATGTTGTAATATTGTTGTAATAGTGTTGCATTAGTGTTGTACATGTTGTAATATTGTTGTAATAGTGTGGTAAGTGTTGTAATAGTGTGTAATTATATTTTAATACATTTCCAACCCCACCACACAGTCATTTCTGACACTAAAAATATACTAGTGGCAGCAAGAACACTTCACACAATTTCCCCAGAAATTGTACCAATTCTAGTTGTTAATAATTTGCATAGATAGTTGGTGGGTCTATGTTCATGTATTACTAAAATGAGTCTCTTATTGGATGCTAGCGAATATTTTTCAAATGTATCATGTTTTCACAACACAGTGAAAATATATTAAATCATATTCCGTGTACAACATATTCGTTATTGTTTTTAATGAAATGTTGTAATTGAAAACATGTACATGTTGGTTTTTGCAATGAATTCACAATGGTTATTGCAATGAATTAAAACCAGCACTATTATTCTGAATGGACAAATCAGCGTTTGTGTTGCCGAAATAATATAGTGTTGCCAAGCAACCGTGAGTGCCCCCCCCCCCCCGCTAGAACCGCGCCTGCTTTCTACTTACTGTCTGTAATGTGTTTATGAAAAAAGGTGACTGTCTAAAAAACACGACCAACTTTGAGGCACCATAGCTCTCGCTGCGTTTAACTGACAGGAATGAGCCACCACGCGTTATTTGCGTGTAATTCTCCTCTTTCCAATGGTATCAAGCCTCAGTTGCTAACATATCGGGTTTGCGAGATAATTGCGTTTGACGCTTGAGTGTCGAAATCACTTGAAGGGTTAAAAGTGGTGGGGCGGCGCCACACCACTTTGAAAAGTACTGGGGCAAATGCCAGCTCGCCACACATCTGCCGGCCGCTCTGCACCGTGGGATATATTCTGGACAGTCTGGACTTCGAGTAATGAACTCCGTTGTTCACCTTGAACTGAATGAGTCCAATTCGATCACAAGATGAAGTGGAAGTTGTTCTGTCAATCACTTTATCCCAGAAATCCTTTGAAAATTCAAGATCCATTTCCAGCTCCCAAGCAGTTTTAGGTTTATTACTAGAGTGTTTATCACAGCACATAATCCTGAATAGATTTGTGAAATTACTGATTTCCGTTCAGGTAAAGATTTCAATAGCTCATTCCAGGGCTGGGTGGGGGGTAGTAAAGGGAAGCCAACAAATTCAGAGGAGACAAAATTTATCATCTGTGGATAACGAAAGAAATTAGCTGCGGGCAAAGTGTGTTCAACAGCCAGGTTAGGAAAACTAGAAAAAACTAAATTTTCCTTAAGATCATTGAACATTTTAATGCCATTCTTTTCCCAGAGAGTGAAAGCACTGTCAACCACAGATGGAGAAAATATGTGGTTGTGTTTAATAGGGCCCAAAATGGATGTAAGGAATACTTAAAATGGCGCTGAAACTGGTACCAACCTTTGAGTGTGGATAGTACTATAGGGTTGTCTGAGTAATGAGAGGGGGATGTAGGTAGAGCATAATAAAGCAGGGAGAGAGGAGGAGGAGCAGGAAAGACCTTCTAGCAGGCACTGAGATGTGTCTGGGGAATGCAGCCAAAATAGTGGTTTCTGAAAGTTAGCAGCCCAATAGTAATGCAGAAAATTAGGAAGTGCAAGCCCACCACTGAATTTACATAGCTGAAGTAAAAACCTGCTAATTCTTGGTGGCTTTCCAGCCCAAATGAAAGAAGAGAACGTCTGGTTAATTGCCTTAAAAAAGACATAGGTAAGAACAAAGAATAGATTGGAAAAGATTAATGAATTTAGGCAAACTATTCATTTGAACAGCATTGATTTTCCCTATGAGAGAGAGAGGTAGGTTACCCCACATCTCGAAATTGGACTTCATCTGAACAATAAGGGGGGGAAAGTTAGCTGAAAGGAGAGCTGGCAGTGAGCAGGTCACATTCACACCTTGGTATTTAAAGCCCAAATGATTAAGTTGAAAAGGCAAATCTGTCTGCTAGTGCAGTAATGCAGCTGGATTAATGCGGAAACACTCACTTTTTTGAAGATTTAGCTTGTAACCGGAAAAAGATCTGAAATTCTCCAGAATTGTGCCGTAGATGACTTAATGTGTTTTTACACCAAAGGTGCCCTTTCCAGCATTAATGTGTAAGGAAAATCATAGAATTTTGTTCATTCTTTTAGAGGACAAGCAAGAGAAAAGATCAGTCCTGTTTTTCCGGACTAAGTCACCATATCCTGGTGTATCAGACAAAGAACACATTTGTCTGCTTGGTTAGGGACCGTCTATCAATGACATGCATCAAAGTTATTTGTTCAATAGCTTTAAATCATGTGGCTTAGAAACCTCAAAACACTATCAAATTGGTCATAGAGCACAGCAGATAATGTTTTCATTTGAAACCTGGAAAATTCTATAGTTTTTTGTAAAATCATTTAGAATTCTTATCACTTTTAAATTTATTTTAAAATGTTTATTTAAAAAGATCTAAACATTTTGGTGAAATTGCAAAAGCTGTGCAACATGTGGTGTCCTCTGTGAACAGTTTGAAAGTGTTTTCAGGTTTCAAAGTCATTAAACAAAAACACAATTAAATTTTTCAATAAACTGTCCTCACCCCAGTGGGGTAACTGGCCCTCCTAAGAAAAATATTGAATTGCCAACACAAAAAGCAAATTCTTTAGATTTTTTAAATGGACCAAAGCCAAGTCAAATTAATAATGAAGGGAAATAAATGTCTAGAGTTTTCACTTAAATTTCAGAAGTCACTAGATTACAGATACAGTTGCCTCGAGCCCAATCATCCAAAATATTACTCATTTTATGAAAATGTATTAAAGAAATTATCACTTGACCAGTGGATTATTTTTCTCAAGGCTTTTCTGAGCAGTAATGAATGCATCATGTTGTCTGATAATTCCATGTAGCCTGGGTATCTCTGTGTAGTCTTGCTAATTATTCAGTCTAATATGCCATGTATTTGCCAGGAGATGAAAAAGTAATTGAAGTGAAATAACAGTATTTGGTGCTGAAGGCAGAGGTGGCAGAAGTAGACGAACTCCATACTTGAATGTTGAAACTGCTCAGAGGAACTCTCCAGCCCACTAAACTGCTCAGAGGAACTCTCCAGCCCCCTAAACTGCTCAGAGGAACCCTCCAGCCCCCTAAACTGCTCAGAGGAACGCTCCAGCCCCCTAAACTGCTCAGAGGAACACTCCAGCCCCCTAAACTGCTCAGAGGAACGCTCCAGCCCCCTAAACTGCTCAGAGGAACGCTCCAGCCGCCTAAACTGCTCAGTGGAACGCTCCAGCCCCCTAAACTGCTCAGAGGAACGCTCTAGACCCCTAAACTGCTCAGAGGACTGCTCTAGACCCCTAAACTTCACCCTGGCCGCCCTCTGTGTCCCCTACTGCCTGGCCGCCCTCTGTGTCCCCTACTCTGCTGTGTCGCTCCTTAGGAGGGGGGTTCTGTCACAATGTCTTTAGTGTCTGTGCATGTCCTATGTGTCACTTTGTGGTGGTTTCTCCCCTGGGTATTTTGTTTTGGTTCTATTTTCCCACCCTTCCCTCATTAGTAAGGTATTTAATTCTGTGTGTTTGTCTGCATACTGTGGCTCATTGTTTCTTGTCCAGTTCTTTCTTGTGGTCTCAATAAAGATTGTATGTTTGGTGAAGATGCGCCTGCCTCCAATATATCCTGAACCGTGACAGTCAACATATGGGGACATGAGCTGTCACCAGGGGACATGCACACTCTGGAGTGGGGAGCCCAAACTACCACATAAACTCCAACACAGTAAAGAGATATTATAATTCTTAGTTAAGCTGTTTTGAAACAAACTTGAATGATCATGCAAGTTCTTTTGAAGTGGTAACAAATCTTCAACCAATCAAAATTTGTTTCTGTTCTTCCATATATCCCACCATCTGGGCTTTGATAGTTAATAATTGAAAATGGTTACCTCGTTGCATTCTACTGACTCCTTGTATTGGCTTTAGCACACCTGTGAGATTGAGGTAAAAGGCCAGGAAGCGTGACGATTACAATACACCTCTGCACAGTTTTAGTCAGGGAGTAAAATAATACAATTAATATGCACTTATGAAGATAACTCATTAATAATTAATATATTTCCTTTTCTCCGCTGTTGCAATAGTCTGAGTTAAGAATGGAAGTATGCTTAATAAATGAGTATAGAGGATGGATAGTATCAGACGTTGTTGATATTTACTGCCTAACTATCTGACTCCATATCGATTATTTATCCGTGTGTGTAAACAGCTACGGAAATAAATACTACCACGACCCAGGAAACTTCAGACACAGTGCATATCTTGCTTGAATGTGTGCTTGATAAGAGCTGAAACTATGAGCAGGCCGTAACAAGATATTTTACACTCCGGTTAAATATTTCCACCAGAGATTTACTGGGAAATGACTTAGAATGTCTCAGACAGAACTTAGTAAAGTGAATAACATTTAATTCCAGAGAAAGGGCATCAAAAGAAACAAAGAATTATACAATTACAATACCAAGAATTACATGCCGTCAAAACTCCTAAGTATGATTTACGATCTAAGCATGTCCTATACGGTTCAGTCTAATAATCCATATCTATTCTAACACATTTACTATGGCACACACTAAACGTGGGCCAGGAGCCCTGTTAAAGAGAACTAATTTGAATAAAATGAAAAACAAATACTTATTTCCAGTCCAAAGAGGCGTCGCCCCACCTTACCGCTGCATAAAAATGGGAATCCCTATTTTACTGGCTAGGGTTGGAACAAAGCCACACATATCAACACATATACCTGATTGGATTAGTGATAGGCATCTAGGCGACCTCCTGTCCGGCACAAAGACACAGGCTGGTCCTATGTAATCCATTTGAATAATGTAAGAAAATAGTATCTGTATTAAACCTGTGGAAGAATCACGTGACCTTCCCAACATTGTAATGTCTGTATAATAAACCACCCTTTATGGGACTATCTAGAAAACTCCAAATGTCATATTGTTATGTACATTATAATGTTGAGTTTTATCAGCTTCCTGTTGTCTTCACCCATAGCAAGGGGTTTGACCCCCCTTCCTTCCAGGTCTCATTCAGACAGTCCCCATAAGAGTGTGAGAGAATGCCAGTCCTTAGACAACTGTGGAATCTGCTATAATCAGTCCTCTAAACATTTAAAATCCATTACACAGTTCCTATTAGTTTTGAATACAACATGAGCTACTCACTGGCTCTGCAGATTGCCTGTGCCCTTCTTCTCCCTCTACAAGCACATTATGGCCAGTAGTATGTGGACAAATCTACTAATGGTGGCAGATATGTAATGGTTTGGGTAGGGTTGGGCATCGTTTTGATCTTAACAATTCTGATTCCAAATCTTTCTTTCGATTCCGGTTCTTATCGATTCTCGATTCCGATTATTTGATAACTGGAGTTGAAACGGGTCACATTGCCTTCTCAGGCAGTATGCGCAAACTTTCAGCACATATTGTGTCTCCGGCAGTTGAGAACACCCATTCAAACGGTGTAGAGGAGGCCTAGACACACAAAGTGGTGCAGCTTTTTCACCACATAAGCTGTAATTTTGTGGCACTCTTCCACATTCTCCACCTGTAATTTTCCCTTGACTGTTAACGTGAACGGAGTCTCACGCTACAGTTGAACGCTAGCAGCAGTAGGTTTGCTAACATTACTGTTGTTAGCAATTTGCGTAACGTTAAATTTATTCACGAGAGAACAAAATCTGAGTAACGTTGTTATTCTCCCCAAGTTTAGCGATTTGTCAAATGTTTAATCATGTTTGTAGTGCATCCACCAATGCAAAAAATACATGCTTCACAGATGTTGCACTTTGCCGAATTGGGATTGTTTTTAAGTAAAATGAAGCCACACCTTTGATTGTCGCTTTGTGTGCTTTGTGGCAGGGCAGATAACACAACAACAGCCTGGCTGCCCTGGCAGTAGGGTGGCTGGCTGGCCGCTATGGAAAGCAAAACTTGTGCGTTTTGGAATCGATCGTCAGATTCAAAACCAAATTTTCCAAAAGATTCCAATGGCATCAACACAAGTTGGAACCAGTTCTCGATGCCCAACCCTAGGTTTGCGGCTGTTTTGAAGGGTCATCTTTGCTACAGGATACAAAGACATTTTAGACAATTGGGTACTTCCAAATATGGCAATTTTAATGGCATGCACAGAGCCCTGACCTCAACCCCACTGAACACCTTTGGGATGAATTGGAACAGCGATTGTGAGCCAGGCCCTCTCATCCAACATCAGTGCCTGACCTCAAAAATGCTCTTTTGGCTGAATGGGCACAAATTCTGACAGACACACTCCAATCTTGTGGAAAGCCTTACCAGATGATTGGCAGCTGTTATAGCCATAAAGAGGCCAACTCCATATTAATGCCCATGGTTTTGGAATGGGATATCCAACAAGCTTATATGGGTATGATGGTCAAGTGTCCACATACTTTTGGCCGTATAATGTATCTCCATTCCTACTGTCCTGTAAAATAACAAGGGCGTAGGGACAAGGGGAGCATGTCCCCCCCAATGTTACAGGCATGCAATGTAGTCCCCCCTAATAATAAGAACAATTTGTGAAAAATATATGGTATGTCCCCCCAATTTCAAACTCGTTCCTACGCCATTGCCCCAAAATGTGTTTTATATATATATATATATAAACACTTTTCTGCAATTTCATGCAAAGCAGATAGGGCTTAAGGGATTTAAACCTATAACATTACCATGCATGTTGTCAGATCAATACCTTCCATCCCAGGGTGTTTCATGTAATTGAATGAAATATAATGTCTTATCTGGTATTCATTTAAATTATAGAAAGTTTTTATCTTTTGTGTATGCATCAAAGTACATTGTGTTATAGCCGTTGGGGTGAAGAAACACCCAAACCATTTATGGAATAATGTTAGCTTTACTATTTATTATAGGATTACTGTGATTTGCCATGTTGCATAATAAACAACAGTACAATGTTGAAAACATCACCTTTCATTTATTTCATACAACCCAGATGTGTTCAAGCAACACAATAATGACTTCAACATACAAATGTATGTTCCTATAAACCTGTCATCTCCCAATAATCCACACAGCTCAGTTAAAGTAATTATAGAGTATCCATAATATTTCATACATCTATAAAAACTGTCAAATGTTGTGTGCATGTATGTGGTGTTCTCAGTCACAAAAAGACAACTTGTTAAAATTGAAAATAATGACAGTGAATCTAAGTGATAATACAATCCACTGGTTGCATTTCTTTTGCCACATGGTGGCAACAGGGGCTTATTCGTCATCGTCAAAGACATCGGCTACAGTCCTAAAGGGGAGAAAGAAGCAATGGTTTATGTTACCTTAGTAGTTCAACTTTAAACCTACAGCATCTGTGCTTGTAACTCACACTATGTATTGAAAAGGTCACAGGCTCCGACTGGGATTTTGATTCCATAGGTCATTGGATATCAATGGAGTGATATTAGGGTTTCATTTTAAAACTTCTATAGACTTGCATAGAGATGATACAGTTCCACTGAGATTGCATTGCCTTGCCAGAAACACACTGTACTTTTAGTGTCCCCCAAAAAATGTAAGTGTAGAATTGTACTGAATCATGTTACCTACAGTAAATGTGGGGCTGAGAGATGTGATGAGGGGTGAATAGCAAAATATAATTAAAATGAAATGGCAAGAAAATTGTAAAAATAATAATATTGTATTTAACATTTCAGCTGCCTTAAATGGAACAGTTGACTTTGAAATGTGAAATGTTACTGATAAAGGTGTAGTGGTTTTAAAAGCAATGTTTGAATGCTGGGATTCTTAATCAGAAAGAACACACTTTAAATGTGCTATTTGTTGAATTCGAGCCATAAAAACGGAATGACTTTCTCTTAATGATAAGCTTAGAAACGGTGTAAAACTGTAATTCTTGGTATTTAAATAATTTAACAAAACGATATACATAGAATAATGATTCCCTCCACTATGCAGTGCTTTGTAACACTCAAAAGCATTATTTATATCAAAGACAGAACAGCAAGTGCCTATTGACAAACACTTCAGAAATACAACTCATCATGTCCTAATTGCTGTTCTAATTACAAAATTAGCACTACCTAGTGCTTATTAAGAACTCATTGTCTCATCTAAACTGCTTTTTCAGATTTTTAAATAAGATACATATTATGCTTTTGTAAGCTGCTCACTGAAAGAGAAAATAGGTCTGTTTTTAATACGTGACATTCAACACAGTTCACTTTTAAATGTTAATGCCACCCTATGAGGTAGTATGACAAAAGTTATACAGTATTACATATAAACCAATGGTTTACTTGAGATCATAGGTTACTAATATAGGTCTAATTTCACCACTCTTTGTCCATTTATAGTTTTAACATCATTCTATGTCATACAAAATGTGAATATATTATAGCTGAATATAGATGCCTTTACATGGTGTTAGGGCATCACAGTTATCACTGTGAAAGTCGAAATGGCTTACTTGTAGATCGATCCAGTCATCTCATCCAGAAAACCACCTATAAAACGTAAAACATTTAGTTAAACTAATGTTCCCACTCGTAACTCAAAACATTCATTTAACAATAAAAATGACAAGACATCAATTTAATTCAACATTATGACCTTGTCTCATGGTTAACAACAACAAATGACCTTGCAACCACCTTGGCCTACATTACCACAAGGAGTAGCTAGAGTGTGTGGCGAGGGAAGGTGTTCTTTATAAGATTTTCATGAAATTAATCATTTCCCACACCTTTCTTACCTGGTTGGCAAACAGTGCTGCAAACTGGACATACATAGCAATAGTTGCAGATCTATAGAAATAAGTAGAAGCAAAAGATAAATGAATATGAAATGCATTAATAATAATAATTAAAGTAACATAGCATCATTAGTTAAAACTGGAGGAAAGGTTCCCCAGATGTGACAGTCATTGGTTAATATTATTTTTACAAACAAAAGGTTCATAATATACATACTATACACAATTTGAATGCTAAACTTGTGACCTTATTGTTTTAGGCAAACATTAAAAGACTTTCAAATTATAATTCAAAAGTTTCATAGTCCCACAGTTAAAAGCATTGCAGTTTCCTCTCAACAGGCACTGTCCTGATTATAAGTTATGCTATAGTAATCTTAACTGAGTAAGGTGGTGGTCATGTCTTTTAGGGTAGACAGCTGCACTGCACAGAGAGGCCCACATGCCAAATAAGAGTTCTGCACACGTTGCCATATCTAAATCTGATACCTGATTTCACTTAGTTCAAGGGTAACCAGTAAGGTTTGATTATGATAGATCAGCACAGTTTTAAAGTTGCTATTTTAAGAATTCTAGCCGTAACAATGGTACCACATTATTTTTCCAGCTGACCAGCTTACAAACGCTGTAAAAAGTTGATAGCAAGAAAAAGTGTTTATGGGCCAATTATTCCCTACACTATGCAGTGCATAGCCTAAAAATAAACAGACCTTAGCAAGCCCATTGACAAACATTATAGAAGCACACATCATGTTTTCACTGATATTCCTGCTCCAACGGCAAAATATGCATAGTGTAGAAAATAATTGTCCTATCTAACCTGCTTTTTTCCAATTTGTTAAATATCATGAAATAAATGTTTCACAGCTTATGGAAGCAAGGCAATGATGTTAAAAGTAGTTCTGTTTTCTGTAAATCACATAAAATACGTTCTGAGGGAACTATTTTGTAAAACCGAAATATGTGAAATATGAACGTATGAGAGGGTCAATTACGTTTGTAGGGAACTAAATTGAACACTTGAATAATGTTAAATATGAACATATGAAGATCATGACGTAGCATGTAAATAGCGCCGTTTTTGCTAGGGTGGAGGCCGGGGATGGTGGACATGCGTATAAATCTGCGACTTGCATGCCAGTGTTCGCGAGTTCAAATCCAGACCGGCACTTTGTGTGTGTTTTGTTCTACATTGCTTGCGTCATGCAGACACGCGAATATCGTTTTTTGTAATGTTAACCCTAACCTTAATTCTATCCTTAACCTCAGTAACGTCATATCTAACCTTAATTGTTAGTAACCTCATGCCTAACCTTAACCGTTAGTATCCTCCTACCTAACCATAACTGTATATGTTGCAATATAATTTCGAACGCTATGGAATGTGTCGAATGTTCTCGCATAAATCCGCTAAACGAAATGTACCGGAGCAACGTAATTGAAGTAAAAAAAACGTGTTGGAATATAAGGTAATTCAGGTTTTTAAAATAGTTTCCTGAGAACGTAATTTGGGAGAAATTCTGAAATGTACGGTTGCTGTTTTCACTCTGTGAAAAATATTACACAGTGCACATCTAACTATTCTCTCTTCTCACAGCCACTTAACCTTTCAAGCATATCCCTACATTCCGATGTATGCCTAGAATGACATACTAAAATCCAGGATAGGGGACTAACTGGTTACCAATAATCTGATTACATTAACTGTAAGATGTTACGTTACTGGTAAAACTAATTGTAATCAAATTACAGATACTTAAAACAAATTGAGGATTACTTTTAGATTATTTTACATTTGGGTGTAGTCTATTGTATATTGCAAGGGTGTATCAATAATCTAAGATGTTCTATATAACAGCTTCAGATATAATAACTATGTAAATTACTGTACTCAGTTATTCATTGTCTCAGTTATTGTCACGTAACGGTGTGTTGTGTAGGAGAGAGGGAGACCAGAGCAGGTTGTTTTGTAGTTTTAATGACAGCAGTCCAGGAATGCACAATGGAGTGAGTATGGCAGGTGGAAGAGGGTGAATGGCACAACAGATGAATATGTAGCAAATTTCAATGCTTTCTAGAACATAGGTAGTTACAGAGCGTACGCATTTATCTCAACTAACATGTAGGAGTGCACAACTAAATATAACTACACACCATGCTCTTATAGCAGCACAGACGCTGATACTACATACACAGAGCGTATGCATAGACTCAAATAACAATTAACACCCAGCTCACTATTCATCATACACCTTTCTTGGACCGCAGCACTCACAAGTGACAAAACATTATGATAATCATCAACCATCTATCTGCCTCGGTCTCCCTCTCTCCATACCAACACCAAACCTATTTGTGACAGAATGAACCGCCTTCAAGAGGGACCACTGAGACCTAAGGCAGGAACAGCCATGCCCGAGCCACATGTCTGCCTTGACAGGGTGAAACAGCTGGGCAGCGAGGGACTGGAGGGACTCGGTCAAAATTCCCCCCGGGTAATTTTTTGGGGGGAGCTCTGGCCGTGTGGTGGGCTACATCTTCCACCATGGCCCACCAAATATCCCCCGGTCCCAAAGACCATCCAGCCGCAAGTAGAGCGGCTCTCCAAGCCGTTCCCACCTCCTTCACAGGAATGGCTGGTTGAGATACAGCTGGATAGGGAAAGAGCACTGGCCCAGGAGGAGAAAGCGGACCCAGCGGTGCGGGCGGCGAGGGCAGCCATACAGGCTGCAAAAGGGGCAGCAAGTTCAGCAAGGGCTGCTATTAGAGCAGCAGATAATGCAGGGGAGATGGCAAGGGCTGCTCTTGCAGTGGCAAAGGCGGTGAGAACGGACGGCGCAGGTGCTGAAGAGGATGCAGGAACCCACAGCAGCAGACCAGTCCGAAATAGCCGCTACAGTTGCTGACCAGCTCCTACCCGCTGCAGCTGCTGCCCGGCTTGCGCACCAGCCTCCGGACTCTGCCTCTGCGTACCAGCCTCCAGACCGTGCCTCTGCACTGTCACCATCAGGGCCCCTGCCCGCTACAGCTGCTGTTCAACCCAGGTATTTCTACATGATTCTGTAGTTGTGAAAATAGTGCAGATTGTTGAACTAATATGCGTACGCTCTGTGTGTATTGTTAGTCCAGCGTTTATATATACATATATCCATTGTGCTGTTCACAATACGTGTCACCTGCAACTACCTGTACTGTAGTACCTTTTCCTGGACCAAAACCGTTAACAATCATCAACCATCCACCTGCCTCGGTCTCCCTCTCTCCATACCAACACAACAAAAATTTGTGATAGTAATATATTGTTTTATATTGTACGCTGCTGGACCTGAGTACATATTTTATTCTCATGTGTCAACATGTGCAGAATGACAATAAAAATACCTTGACCTTGACTTTGTACAGTATATCTTTGTCATCTAGGCATCATGAAAGTGAATTACATATTTGGTTCAAGGTTCAAACTGCAGTGATTGGTATTAAATTATCAAAATGTGCGTTATGCATTTGTCAAAATAATAAATAAAAATGAATATTGTACATTATATTATCAACTGCCATTATTGGACCCACTAAACCTTTTTTCTTTTTGTAATTTCACAGTGCCCCCTCCTGGCAGTAACAGGGTGTTGGTTCCTGCCGCCTCCCACTCTGATGTTTATTGTCTGGTTTTCTGTTTCCCAGACTTTTCATCATGACTTTCATTACACAATAGATCACTTAGTTTTATTGTCAAGCACACACACCAGGATCCACTCAGCCATCACCATCTGTATTTAGTTCCTGTTTTCATGTGTTCCTTGTAAATCATTTTCTTGATGAAAGTTTGTGTGAGATGTAGCACTGTATTTGTTATCTCTGTTTACATTGTAAGTCTTTCGGATTAAACACTGTTTGCTTTATATCACTTCACAATTGTCTCTGTTCCTCCTGCACACGTATGGTCATTAAAGGTAAACTACCATGTGCCATCAGTCCAACTATAATGCCCTCATTAACATAAATTGGTGTGAATTTTCTATTTATTTTGGAGTGCTATCGTAGGTCCTATTGCCACAATTTTTGGGGGGCCACAGAATTTGGTTTTAGATTCAGTCCTAAACCAGGTTATGTATACAAACATCCTGCTGGTTAGTTTATAACCAGTTGGTTTCAACTGGTTATAAACTACATTTTTGTAGTAATTTAACATTAATGAAGAATAATCTGATTACGTTACTAGGTTTGGGTAATCCAAAAGTTATATTACTAATTGCAATTGTGGATGTGTACCTAGTAACTGTAACAGACTTTATTTAAAAAGTAACCTACCCAACCCTCCTCAAATCTTACAGTCGTATGCAAAGGTTTAGGCACCCCTGACAATTTCCATGCTTTTCATTTATAAATAATTGTGTGTTTGGATCAGAAATTTCATTTTCATTTATCAAATAACTGAAGGACACAGTAATATTTCAGTAGTGAAATGAGGTTCATTGGATGAACAGGAAATGTGCAATATGCATCCAAATAAAATTAGACAGGTGCATAAATTTGGACACCCCAACAGGAATATCACATCAATATTTAGTTGAGCCTCTTTAGCAGAAATAACAGCCTCTAGATGCTTCCTATAGCCTGTAATGAGTGTCTAGATTCTGGATGAAGTTATTTTGGAACATTTCTCCTTGCAAAACATTCCAGTTCATTTAGGTTTGATGGTTGCCGAGCATGGACAGCCCACTTCAAATCACTTCACAGATTTTCAATGATATTCAGGTCTGGGGACTGGGATGACCATTCCAGAACATTGATTTTAGGCAGTGTTTTGGGTCGTTGTCTTGTTGAAATATCCAGCCCCAGCATAACTTCAACTTTGTGACTGATTCCTCTACATTATTCTCAAGTATCTGCTGATATTGAGTGGGATCCAAACAACCCTCAAATTTAACAAGATTCCCAGTACCGAGACTGGCCACACAGCCCCACAGCATGTTGGAACCTCCACCAAATATTACTGTTAGTAGCAGTGGTGTAAAGAAACTAAGTATTAATACTTTGTTACTGTAGTTAAGTATTTTTTCGTGTATCTGTATTTTACTTGAGTATGTATCTGTCTGCCAACTTTGTACTTTTACTTCACTACATTTTATTACAAAAATTGATACTTTTACTTCTTTACATTTTCCAAAACACAGTCGTTACTCGCTACAAATTTAAAATTAGTCGTATTGGAGAAAATGCCCAAACAAATGATCTACTAATATCTCCGTTAGTAAATCTCCATTATCCAATCGCTTTAGCCATGCATTTAATATTGAGCAAATCAATGTGAAACCCCACCCACCAAGAGCTGTAGTGTCGTCCCAAGTATACGGAAGTATAAGCTTTTTTATAAACTCGTTTTCTTTCAGTGGTCACGATTGGTTACAGCTTTTCCCCTCATTTAAGTATAAGTGATATGTTTTCCCTAAAGATACTGTAAGTATCCAAGCAGTTCAGTGTTGATATACGCTACAGTATATCAATTAGCTTACAACATTGTAGCCTATCCTCATTTTAAGCGTAGCTGTGTGGACGGTGGGAACGATGTATGAATATTCCATAAACTAAAAATGTGCAGCGCGCATTGGAAAAGCCTGCTCCAATCAGAATGTCATGTCGAGAGAAAAATTTCTGCCCGACTGAAACCAGTACGTAGTCCATCCATTCTTCCCTCCCGGAGTCACCCATGAAGGTAGTATCTACTTGCTAACTTGCCAAGCAGCCTGCAGTTAATTTTCAGTTGGCCGAAATGAAACAATTCATTTGTTAGCTTACCAGCAGTCAGCTAAATATCAGAGACCTAATAATGTTGTTTAGTGACAATACATTGTTTGCCTTCACATCATAATGTATTAGCATTAAATGTAATATTAGATTTGTGTTCCATGTTTAGGATGTTAGTTTATGATGGGCTATGTTGAAAACCATACTTTCTAGCTAGCCTTTTTGATAACTGTATTTCTGTATGTTTGGTATTATGCCTATTGTGGACAACAAGTTTATCAGGCAACATATTCAGGGAAATTGGGAATGATATTACATCAGATATACTATACTCCTATAGTAATGTAAGGCATAATCGAATTTCCCTATTTTATTGATTTGCTTATTGCTGATAAGCAATTTAATTTGGTCCAAAATTGTTTTGTGAAATACTTTATATTAGATTGTGGCATGTTTCTCTCCTTTCAATGACACACAAATAATGTTATTAAATCAAAATCATATGAAACATAAATGAAATATTATACTTGTAGACTTCATTGTTTAAGTAGAACTTAAATCATTTTATATAGGCTATCATAATAGAATGATGTTGTAGGTCAACTAAATAATCAAAATAATAACAATTCTCAAATAGTCTGTGTCACGTTTGCAATTTGTTTTGTTTGTGTTTGGGTGCCTTTGTTTTTTCTCATTTTAGCATATGCAGTTTAAAAGTTCTGTGAATGGCCATGCCCTCCCAGATGTGTTTACAAAGTTTAGCTGTAGCCCCGAACTATCAGATCAGATTCAGTAATGACTGACGTGTTGATTAGTAGTTGAATCCGATGTGCTCGCTCAGTTATAGTTTAAGTACATGGACTTGCTGGTGGCACCTAAAGAGATGTTTGAGAACCACTGTCCTACAAACGTTTATGAAATATTTCCCCAAACATTTGGGTTCAGATTATGGCTTGACTACTTTGAAACTAAAACATATAGTATATAGGTACTGTATCACACCTTTCAGATATCGTTATCATACAATCCAGTCAAAATTTGATTTCAAAACCCCATATAATTTAAAATAAATAATGTCTGGATTGCTGAATTATTTACACCAACTAGAGCACATCAACAAGTGATTGGAATTCAGATATGAGTGCTATGGCTTTTGCCATTTATATTATGCATTGACAAATGTAACACAATTGTAACTTTTGCTTTATGTACTTAAGTACATTTAAATTTGAATACTTTAAGAGTTTTACTCTTCACTCTTACTGGAGTAACTTTTTAGCACAGTAGGTGTACTTCTACTCAAGTGTCATTCTCCAATACTTTTTACACGTCTGCTGAAGTCCTTTCCTGCAGTCTGCAAGTTGTCAGTGAAGCTGAATATGCCTCTACCTGCCTTTGCAGCCTGTGAATGAATATTTAGCATAGCAGGACTTGTCTTCAGCCCAGCGAGAGCACGCCTGGGTTCTCGCAATTTTGACAAACATCTACTGATTTCTGTCTTTTTTCCTCTCTTGGTACTTTTGTAATTTTACTTTTGATACTTTTGAGTACATTTTAACACCAGATAAATACTTTTGATACTTAAGTACATTTAAGATGAGCTACTTTAAGACTTTTACTTAAGTAGTTTTCTTATGGGTGACTTTTACTTTTACTAAAGTCACTTTTAAGATCAATAGCTGTACTTTTACTTAAGTATGGAATTCAAGTACCTTTTAAACCACTGGTGATTAGCAAGTGTTTGTCTTGGAACGCTGAGTTCTTTTGCCGCCATGCATAACGCCCCTTGTTATGACCAAATATCTCCATCTTTGTTTCATCAATCCACAGCACCTTCTTCCAAAATAAAGCTGGCTTGTCCAAATGTGCGTTTGCATACCTGAAGCAACTCTGTTTGTGGCATGTGTGCAGAAAAGGCTTCTTCTGCATCACTCTGCCAATCAGCTTCTCCTTGTGCGAAGATCACTGAATTGTTGAACGATGCACAGTGACATCATTTGCAGCAAGATGATGTTGTAGGTCTTTGGAGGTGGTCTGTGGACTGTTTTTGACCATTCTCACCACCCTTGGCCTTTGCCTCCGATATTTTACTTGGCCTGCCACTTCTGGCCTTAACAAGAACTGTGCCTGTGGTCTTCCATTTCCTCACTATGTTCCTTAAAGTGGACACTGACAGCTTAAATATATGCAAAAGCTTTTTATAGCCTCCCCCTAAACCTTAATGTTGAACAATCTTGGTTTTCAGGTCATTTGAGAGTTGTTTTGAGGCCCTCATTTTGCCACTCTTCAGAGGAAAGTCAAAGAGAACAACAACTTGCCATTGGGCACCTTAAATACATTTTCTCATGATTGGATGCACCTGTCTATGACGTTCAAGGCTTAATGAGCTCACCAAACCAATTGCGTGTTCCAATTAATCAGTGCTAGATAGTTACAGGTATTCAAATCAACAAAATGACAGCAGTGCCCAAATTTATGAATTTGTCTATTTCATTTTGATGCATATTGCACATTTTCTGTTAATCCAATGAACCTCATTTCACTACCGAAATATTACTGTGTCCTTCAGTTATTTGATAGATAAAAATGAAATTGCTGATTCAAACACCCAAATATTTACAAATGAAAATCATGGAAATTGTCAGGGGTGCCTAAACGTTTGCATACGACTGTTACTAATCATAGTTCAGGACATCAACCAAGGACATACTGTACATATGCATGATTCAATTTGAAAGAAAACACTTGGATTTTTTTTGCAGATGTGAAATGAATGTAGGGAAATATTACAGTCCCTAAATAGGTATACCTATCTTCAGTAATTTTTTACAAAAAAAGCTGAGATTCTTGAGTTTAGAAAGACTGGCTGTAAAGTAGTAACCTTGCCAAGAGTTTGTGCAAGATGATTGCGGCTCAAAATAAAGTCAGTCACATGTTCATACGGTCTGGGTTAGTAGTGGTTGACTGGATGGGTGTCTTACATGGCAGGTGTCGCAGTGTTCAGACTTGTCTCCTTCTGCACAAGGGCACTTATCACATGTGTCACAGTGCTGAGAGCAGAGGAACAAGGAGCAGACAGAGAGTGGGACGACAGAGAGTGATGTGAGAATAGAAGAGAAAAATGACTTAGTGTATAATTCTTTGTTGCAACAAATACAATATTAAACTGGTGGCCCATTGAGATGGTCAGACTTACCTCACAGTGTTCACAATATGAACACAGGGATCCTTTGTGATACTTGTCATCATCATCATCCTCATCATCCTCATCATCATCATCCGCATCGTCATCATCGTCATCATCATCATCATCATCATCGTCGTCATCACCGGCAGCCACTGTAATATAATTTGTTATTTCCCATCACAACACCTGTGCATGTGTTAGGATGGTGTTTTTGTTAATGAGGCGAATGTGATAGAACATTATGGCAGTGTAAATCACAAAAGCTTATTTTTATGTACAAAAGCTTATTTTCTACATTGTACAGTCCCACATGAATGCACTGTAATTATATACTCACACAGACAAACATTGTCAAAATTGTACTCACACACAAAACAGAATTTACAATCCCATGAAAAACTATTGAACATATTACCTACCAGAACGTCCTTGTGCACCCACAAATACACACAGGAAGATGATTTTACACCCACAAATACATGCAGATACTTTACAAAATAGTCAGAAATTCCACTAGAGAAACATCCAATCGCTTTCTTATGACATACAGTAGAACTTTACCAGATATGGTATCTGAGTAATAACTAAAAAGTTATTAGACCGATTCATAGAGCAGAATGGGAAAACATCTGACAAACATGTAATTCTGTAAAATAGAATGTAAAACAGTTACTCTAGATTAATATGTCTGCTAAATGACAAACATTTGATTTTGTTTTGGTACTAGGGACAGATTTTCACAGTAGACTGACAAACAGACAAACAAAGAGACAGACAGACTCCATGCATTGCCCATTTGTCCCCTGACCCCAGCAACAACAAAAGTACATCCATGCATCTCATCTTGATCAAATTATTTATTACGTGATTGAATTTGGGGTTAGAGAGAGATGATAAGAGAGGATATTTGTAACAGTTTTTGTCACACAAAAGGGCTTGTTTTACAGTCAACAAAATAAAACGAAAAGAAAAGAAAATGCACATATAAAGAAGAAAAGACTCAACACTAATATACTGTATTCATGCAACACCTGGGTTAACAGTCATCTCTTGTCAGTCAGCTCCTTCTATTGAAACAGATACGTTTCTCTCTTTTTCCAAATACATTTCTTTAAATCAACATTTACAGAAAGTTTCAGGCCTAAAGGTTACCTGCACACACAACGATTTTTTAGCTGTAGGGAAGTCTCCCAATTATCTTATTGAATTGAACATGTAGTTTTTCTGAAGTTTAGTTCACCCCTGAATATATTATGTATTATAAAAATAATAAATATTCAAATTATCCTCTCAAAAGTGACAAATTACTTAAGGCCATATAAATATATGTTTGAATTGATAATATAAATAATGTTGGCCTCTGTTATCAGCATGAATGGTCTGTGAACACACATTTGTCTGAGAACAGCTTGGGTGAGTTTGAATGACAAAATATTAATGAATACATTAACAGATGTTTTTATAAATTATACATTCAAAGACTACATCTAAACGTAAACCAGGGTTGCATATACATTCACATCATTGGAACTATTCAACAGACAGCGTGACATATCGATGCTCTACAGAGAAAGAGAGAGATTGAGAGATGTGGAAAAAGAGAGAAATTCTACAGGCTTCTCTAGAGCTGTTAGCGCTAATTATAGCTGGCTACTAACATTAATTAATGGTTACACCTTCCTGTGCCCCCTTCACCCTCCTTTCTTTCTGTCTGTTGGTTGGTCTATCTCTCTGAAGCATCCCCTTTCTACACCACTGTCTCTCTGTCTTTCTCTGTAGGCTTACACGGACGAGACACAAACAGGTCGATCCGATCCATAACCCGGAGAAATGAAGGATGGAGTGAATGTGAAGAAACCATTCTTAAAAAAAAACAGGACACACTATATTATGATCCGATGATTCCATCAAGTCTCTTTAGGTTACTGTTAAATTGGCATTTTTTGTTTCTTTTCTCTCATTACAATGCTTCTGCAGTCCCCCAGGTGTATTGTACGGAGGACGACATACAGATGGTACTTCAGGCGGCTCTGTTCAATTCCCCCAGAGTGTTCATAACTCTATTTAAGCATGGGAAGAGAACACAGAGAGAGTCAGAGACACAGCAACCATAACGGACAGCTAAAAAGGGGTGAAGGAGGAACTTTTTGTGTAGTTTCTTTTCCTGTATCTACTCTGATTGGACAGCTGAACTGAGTGGCAGGCTGAGCTGAGAACAAGCTGACAAGGAAAGATTCTGCAGGTTAAGGAGAGGTAGTGAGGGGGAGGGGCCAAGGTGTGGCTAAGCCCCTCTCCTCTCACTTTCTCTCCTGAAACAATTTCAGGTGAGTAGTGGGATTTGGGGTGGCATTAGGGGGAGGGCGGATTAATAATGAAGCATCAATTAGGGGAAAGGATGTAGCTTACCTGTGTGGTCATCATCATCATCGTCGTCATCGTCGTCGTCATCATCGTCATCATCGTCGTCGTCATCATCGTCATCATCATCGTCGTCATCGTCGTCATCATCATCGTCATCATCGTCATCATCATCGTCATCATCATCGTCGTCATCATCGTCGTCATCATCGTCGTCATCATCGTCGTCATCATCGTCATCGTCGTCGTCATCGTCGTCATCGTCGTCGTCATCGTCGTCGTCATCGTCGTCGTCATCATCGTCATCATCATCATCGTCGTCGTCATCATTGTCATCATCATCGTCATCATCATCATCGTCGTCGTCATCATCGTCATCATCATCATCGTCATCATCGTCGTCGTCATCGTCATCATCGTCGTCATCATCATCATCATCGCCATCATCATCTTCATCGTCGTCATCATCGTCATCATCAGCTACTACATCCTGTTGGGGGCCTAGTGTCAGGTCTTGAGCCTGGACACCCGGGGTCAAAGGGGTCTGGAAGGTGCAGAGCAGGGCTAGGAACAGTCCCAAGAGCCACGTCTTAAAGGAGGCCATGGTTAATCTCAGATCACCGGGTTGAGATTACACTGAGTGAGGCTTGCTAAACCAGATAAACCAGGGATCCCTCCTGTGGAAATACTATGATGTACAAGTGCACACTAGCAACTCCAGAGTTTTTTGTCTTTCTGTCTCACACACGCACGCACACACACACACACATACCCTAGGGAGAGTAATGGAGAATGGCCACCAGTTATATTTATTAGAAGTGCACCCAGCAGGCCTATGCAAAGCCTAGTTGAACAGGAATATTCCAAGTAGAAATCCACACACGTCTTCCCAACGATAAACCAAATACCTCCTTAAAAGGCAGGTGTTCTTCTTTTGGAAAAAAAAGTGTCCCTCTTTGTCCTCCTTAAATAGCGTTTGTTACCCGCAAGCTTTATAGTTTTGAGACTGCCGTGAAATCGCACAGTTTGCAGAGACCCCCGTTGCAGACCCGACACAGACAGAACTAATGTGGGACAGGCAGGGCAAGAAAGAGACCAATCCGTGGGGCAAGATGAAAAGGAGGGGGGCAGATACGCTGAGTGACAGGGGCAAGTGCTGGCATGGGTGACCATGATGAACAGGGGCAGATCAAGCGAGAGAGAAAGTGAGGGATAGAGAAACGAAGGGAGAGAGAGGCAGACACTTCTTGCTTTTCTACCGTCATCAAATGTCCAGGTTTAACTTTAGAGAGGACGGTGGGAGAAGGAGGCCAAGATGACCATATATCGTGAAAGAAGGGAGGAGGAAGACTCAGGATATTGAAGCAGACACCTTGAAGTGTGATATCAGGGCTATATTGAGGAGAAAAAATTGAGCGTTGGTGAAAGTCCAAAAGGTTTTTAGTCAAGCAATCGGGCAGGTTGAGATTTAAGAGTTACTTACCTGTGTCAAGAAATACTAACAATAAGAAATGACAGGTATTTATCAAACAAACCATACAGTTGATTATGAGCCACTGCTTCCCTACAGGTGTTAATATTTCATCATGGTGCCATGTGTAAAATCTGAACACGCCCAGTTTCCCATTACTGGACGACAATGGCTAGAAGAGATCTCAGTGAAATTGAAAGATGGGTGATTGTTTGGGCATTCAGAGTTTCAGTGATACACACTGCTAAGCTTCACGACTCAGTCACTACATAGAATACTTATAGGACATTTTTGATTGGCACTAAGAATGGTGTCCTATCACTTAAGAAATGTTTCAGGCACTTGTAGATTTTGCCCAAGGCAAATTTAAAGCTTTTCTTGTGGCTTGTTAGCTGTTCATTGTTTCTATTATTTAGTCACTCACCGGTATTTGCCAACACCTATTCTAGTTCATTTCCTACAAAATGTCTCAGTTTTAAACACAGGTTTAAATGACCATACCACTCACAACTCTGGAACTGGCGGTCACAAATGAGCCAGCCTTAAGTTACACATGCACACCAAGCATGGCAAGACCAATGATAAAAAATGAATGGCCTTGTATTGACAGATATAGCCTTTTCACTACCTCCCCTCCCAGAGTGCTCACCACCCCTCTGACCCACCTCCTGAAAATGTAGCCCCAAAAATAGATTTGTATTTATTCCCGGGTGGGGTTGACGTCCACTCTATTTAAAAACCCAGCACTCACACAGTCAGGGTAATGTGATATTCCTTGGCTCTGTGAGGGGACTGACCCTCCATAGCTATCTGCTCTTCTTTCTATCCCTCTCTCTTTTTCTATATATGTAGACCCAGCCCTCTCTCTCTTTCTCTCTTCTGATACTCTCTTTCTCTTCCACCCATGTTTCATTATACTTATGCTACTCCCAATAAGATAATAGATCGTAGCTCCTCAACTCAGCTAAGTTTGACATGAGGCTAAACCAGTCCAACAACACTTCCTTAATATAGAATCAATCATGGTCAGAGAATCATGGTCAGCAGTTTTTTCTTATTAAAAAACTGCTTGGCAAACATGTAGGTCTACATGGTCTCTTCAGGCTTTCGGTCTGACATATTTCAGATCATGCATTCACTGGCGACAGCCTAGACCCTTATAGCCAGTGTTTTAGCAGGTGTCTGGGGTGTGAACTGCATTAGAGCTGTCAAATCGATGAGCGGCTGCTCGTGTTGTACTCACGAAGCCACACCCATTCCACTCACGTTATAAAGTTAACAACGAGACAGCCAAGAACCACCATACTTAGGCTGCAGGTTGTTCCGACAGCAGGTTGTTTTGTTTGTTTTTGAAGTTAGACGCGAATGAAAATCTCAATCTTAAGGGGCTTTTGAAATTTCTTCCAGTCATTATTGGTAGACATCTGAAATGAATAAATGACAAAAGGACGTGAGGGACTTTGAGCCTAGTCAAGGCTGCATAGGACTATTAATAAAGTCTTATTAATAAAAAACAAGAAAAATCCAGCTAACTGAAATTGCTTCACATACTGTAAATGTGTACATCTGCTGTAGGTGTGTACATGCATGTGTAAATGTACTTCAGATTTAACAGTGTTTCTGATACAGTATGTGTCAAAGTGAATCTAATGACAGCATCTGTAATAGACTACCTGGCAGCTTGCGGATTTGACATCTCTAATTCTGCACCACTTCCGACATCGATAACAACCAGATAATCAGATGTCATTTAAAGATTTATATTTGCTTCAACAGTTTATGATGTTCAACAGTTCATCAATGTTAATTTAAACAATAACTTTCAGCACTGATAAATGAAACTGGCTGCTATGGGCCATGATTCCAAACTTCTTTGGTAGTTGAATTTATATGACTGATTGTGTGAAACAGCTGAGATTGAAACACAAGCAATGGAAAGAAAGAGATATATGAGCAAGAGAAGAGATATGCGATGCCGAAGAATGCAAGGCAATAAATGCAATATAGCTGAAAGTGGATATGTATGCAGACATGCCTAACACATATTTTTCTCTGCATTTGGATGAGCTGCCGTATACATGACCTGCTTCAAACCGGGTTTGAAACTCTTCACACACATTTTTCAACATTTGCATCTACAGTACGTACAACATTTCCAACAGATGTAAGCTTTCTAAATGACAGTCCAGAGAGCCAGTGTTTGCCTAGCCTTCCTTCGGGTTACCAATGCAAGCCACAGCTCAGGGCAATTCTGACACTCTTTCTCACCTTTCTCCCTCAACACCAGCATGCCTGCTCTGATGATACACACTTAAAAAATACTAAAATAACTGTTCACAAATTGAGAAGGTTTTACCAAGAACCTTTTTCATGTGATGAACCTTTTGGAAGACAAGCAAAGTATTTCTGGCAATTTCGAGAAAGGTTTATTTCATAGACATATATATATATATATAAATGTTTGCCTATTTCTTAGGTGTCCTACGGTATAACTATCTAAGCTATGAGATGTATAGAGCCATGTGAAGACAGCTACATCTTTCCTACTGAACTGAAAAAGATCTGTTTTTCCTTAAATCCTTTGTGTGACCCACTGACTGCAGGTGCAGACTCTAAAAAAGTCCAGTTTTAGAGTTAGCTGCTGACAACTGCCAACTCTTGACACATTTTCTAAACTGCTGCCATTCCTACAGTTTTCAGTCCACATAGACTTCAACAGTCTCGCCCCTCCTCCGAGAGAGCTTAGTTTCCTGGAAGTAAATGTCCCATTAATTTGTTCCACCAACTTTTGGAAAAATCTGTATATAAAGAGTTTTAGACCATGCCTTAGGCTAACCAGCTATGAAGGCTAACCAGCTACGACATGACTCATAAGCATACAACATATCATTTCAAGTTAAATACACAAACAGAAAATCCAAAAGTTAAAGGTACAAGACTGTGTGCTAATCATGCAACTATCTTGCTAAAACATGTTAGTAACATGCTAATCTTGCTAATATCTTGCTAAACATGTTAGTAACATGCTAATCATGGTAATATCTTAATAAAACATGTTAATAATATGTTAATCATGCTAACATCTTACTAAAATTATGTAAGTATCATGTTAGCACAACGTAATCTCTTAGAAATCCGTGATACTCCCACGGACACTTAACTTCAAAGTCCGTGGCAGTTCCACGGAATGTCTGAAAATTCTGTGAAACTGCCACAGATTTAGAAGTAAAGGATCCGTGGCAGTTTCACAGAATCGCATGATGACGTAGCAGAGTGTAAATAGCGTAGATTTTGCAGGTTGGGGATGGTGGGCGGGCGTAAAAACATGCGACTAACATAGCAAAGATTGCGAGTTTGAATCCAGGCGGACACTTTACATGTTTTCTGTTTTCTATTCCAACGCGATGCAGACGTGTTGCAAACATGCTTTTTTAAAATCATTTTTTACTCCCTAAATACAAGTTACATTGAGTTAACAGCAAGGATTCTGAGTGGTTAAGGTTAGGTTAGGGGGTTGGGAAAGGCATAAATCGAATTAACAGCAAGGTTTCTGAGTGGTTAAGGTTAGGTTAGGGGTTTGGGAAAGTCTTAAATCGAATTAACATCAAAGTTTCTGAGTGGTTAAGGTTAGGTTAGGGGTTTGGGAAAGGCTTACATCGAGTTAACAGCAAGGTCTCACTGTGCGCCAATCGCGGATTTTTCCGTGAAACTGCCACGGATTTTAATCCGTGGTCATTTCACAGAATGTTCGGCAATTCCGTGGAACTGTCACGGATTCTGATAGTCATAATCCGTGGCAGTTTCACAGATTTCTAAGAGATCAGGCTGGTTAGCAACATTCTAATCATGCTAGCATCACACTAGCAACATGTTAATTATACTAATAGCTTACAGAACATGTTGACATTATGCTAGCAACATGCTAGCAACAGACTAGCAACATGCTATTCATGCTAACATCTTGCTACAAATATGTTAGCAACATGCTAGCATCATGCTAGCAACATGCTAATCATGCTAATATCTTATTAAAACATGTTAGCAACATGCTAATATCTTGCTAAAAACTACACCCAGTCATTCCACCAGCTCTAACCCAACCACACAGTTACTCACCCACTCCAGCTGAAAACTAAGTGAAGAACACTTCACAATTTCCCAGAAATGGTATCTTATCTAATTATTATTATTATGTTTATATTTGAATTGCTGATTCACTGTGTCACCATCATTACTTGTAAATGTTTGCTTTGGCAATAGTGGCATTTACCCATTCATGCAAATATAGCACTTATTGAATTGAATTAAGTTCCATGTATACCCTTCTGTATACAAAGAAGCTTTTATAAAAGAAACAGTTCTTAGATGATTGTTTAGAAGTTAAAAAGTATTCTTTCAATAACACTATGGCTCTATGACCCTTTTAAATCTTTAAGCCCTCCAATTTCACATAAAACATAGAAAGTAATGATTCTATATGGCAACAGTAAAGGCAACAGTAACTCATATAACCACTAATTAAAACCAAAATATGAAGAAGAACATCTCTGAATGTACAACACATTGAACATTGAATCAGATGGGCTACAGCAGCACAATACCATGAGGCCCCTTAGAATCAATTGAGCATTGTTTAAATGCCACAGACTACCTGAGTATTGTTGCTGACCATGTCCATCCCTTTATGACCACAGTGTCAGAGATGGGCATAAATACAGTAATAGGTAACTTTTCTGGGTTGGGCTGAGTTCACAACTTTTGGGAAGTTCCTCAGTACAACCATAATGACCAGGTAAAATAAGTTCATAAGGTAACACTTTATTTAACGCCCATATGCATAATGCATTATAAATGTCACATCCTGCCCTAGTGGGTAGGATGTGTCATTTATGTCTGTTCTTTGTGTGACTTTTTTGCCCTTTCCTAGTGTTTGGTTTTCTTGTTTATTGTCTCCTAGCCCCCCCTTGTGATATTTCTGTGTTTTTGCATTCCCTGTTGTATTCCCTGTGTTTTTGTAGCCACGCCCTCTTCTTGGTCTGGGCTATCCGATCTCCTGGGTGTTCCTGTTAGGTAATTCTTCTGTATCAGCTTGATTAGTCAATGTGCTTCAGCCTTGTGTTATTGAGTGTTTGCTCCTCTCTATATAATGTGCCCAGACCAAGAGGAGGGTTGCTGGAGCATTGTGGATTTTCCTCCCTGTCACTGTGTATTTCCAAGTTCTCTGTGAGTGTTTTGTTTCCAGTAATCCTAGTGTCACTTAGCAAGTAAGTCTTTTGTTTCTGCATTTCCTAGTTACATGTAATCTTAGTTTCTTTTGTTAGAGTGTCCGTGCCGCTACAAGAGCACGAGGAGTATTTTTTGTTGTTCCGTGTTTATTTGCCTCTGTGGGGATTATTTAATAAAGATCCCTGGCCTCGCTCACTGTATACCGCCTCCAGTCTCTCTCCCTCATCCTCACACCGCACATTCTTGACAGAATGCTCCAGCCAATACGAGGGACTTCGAGATCGGTTCCGGGGAGCTTTTCCATGGCTCTCGGTGGAATAATTCTGTGTGAGGCGCAGGAGTGGGACGTTCCCCCCGAGTGGGCACGTAAGGCTATCCGGCTGACGCCATTCCTGACTAGCCCTCTTCCCAGCTTCTCTAGATCCCAGGCTAGTCCCCCTGTTAGCTCCCAGGCTAGCAATTTTGTTAGCTTCCAGGCTAGCAACCCTGTTAGCTCCCAGGCTAGCAACCCCGTTAGCTTCCAGGCTAGCAACCCCGTTAGTTTCCAGGCTAGCAACCCCGTTAGCTCCCAGGCTAGCAAC
>JACXGM010006332.1:20432-33131 GCA_016801145.1 Umbra pygmaea | reverse complement strand
TCGTTGTGCAGCGTTTTTTGCCACACTTTTTCCTTCCCACAGACTTCCCACTGAGGTGCCTTGATACAGCACTCTGGGAACAGCCTATTTGTTCAGAAATTTCTTTCTGTGTCTTACCCTCTTGCTTGAGGGTGTCAATGATGGCCTTCTGGACAGCAGTCAGGTCGGCAGTCTTACCCATGATTGCGGTTTTAAGTAAAGAAACAGGCTGGGAGTTTTTAAAAGCCTCAGGAATCTTTTGCAGGTGTTTAGAGTTAATTAGTTGATTCAGATGATTAGGTTAATAGCTTGTTTAGAGACCCTTTTCATGATATGCTAATTCTTTGAGATAGGAATTTTGGGTTTATATGAGCTGTATGCCAAAATCATCAGTATTAAAATAATAAATGACCTGAAATATTTCAGTTGGTGTGCAATGAATCTAAAATATATGAAAGTTTAATTTTTATCATTACATTATGGAAAATAATGAACTTTATCACAATATGCTAATTTCTTGAGAAGGACCTGTACATGCCCATCAAACAGACCAGTCTCTTGCCTACCTACCACCTTCAATGAGAAGTTCAACATTGTATGCCCTAATCTCAACCTACACCACATCAACTCTTCTACACTGTCCACTGCACCTCATTATTCCCGCTCCCCTTCCTGCTACCATCCCACTTCCTCTACCAACAGTCCAGTCCCCTCCCCGTATCAAAGTTTTCACTTTCCCCTAGCCCAACAGTACCTGCACACTCACCTTCTCCTTCGTACATGCACTCCTAGCCAACCTATCAACCACATCATTACTCTCCAAACCAACATGAGCCGGAACACAACAAAACCTAACCACCACCCCCATCCTCTCTATACCCAACAACAACACCAACAGCTCCACCAACACATAACCTCTATCTGACCTACCAATCTGGATGTTGCATAACACTGAAGCTCATTCAGAACACACCACCACCCTCATAGGCCTCACCTCCTCCACCCACCTCAACCCAAGTATCACCGCCACCATTTGTGTACACCGATACCTGCGCCTTAAGTCTCTGGACCACCTGCACATTGAATTCTGGTACATACACACCCACACCAACCTGCCCAGTGGTCAGATCCTTTGACCCATCAGTGTACAGCTGCACAAACGTATAAAAACCCTGCTCAACATACCGCTCCACACACCTGCCCATGCTACCCTCATCAAACTCCAGATCCACCCACGGAACCAAAAACAACCAATGTGGCACACTCCCCAAAGCCCCCGTACACCCCAACTCCACCTCATTCAACCCATAATCCTCCACCAACTTCTCAATCACCCACCCAAACACCTCTATCGTACCTACTACACCAGGGGTGTCAAACCAGATCCACAAAGGGCCTAGTGTCTGCAGGTTTTCGCTTTTACCTTGTACCTGAATGATTGAATGTCACTATTTGGTTAGGATCTCGCCTCACCTGGCAGTCTACGTCTTAATTGGGCTCTAATTGAAAGGAAAGACCAAAAACCAGCATACACTCGGCCCTCCGTGGAACTGGTTTGACACCTGTGTACTACACGCTCCGAACAATTATCCACCGCCACCACCGCCGGGTGACCCTCCACACTCCTCTTCAATGTGCCCAGTATGCCATTGCCAGTTTATCCCGTTGCAGCTCCAACGGCATCTCCCCCGCCTCCACCTGCAAAGCTTCCACGGGTGTGGTCCTAAATGCCCCCGAACATAACCTCAAGGCAGTAGCCTGAATCACATCTAAACATTTCAGGACAGACTTAGCTGCAGAGCCATACACACAACACCCATAATCTAAAAGTGACCTAATCAATACCTGATACTTACATAACAAAGTGTGTCAATGTGCTCCCCAATCATGACCCACCACCGCCCGCATGAGATTCAAAGCCCTCCTACACCTCACACCTACGTACTTAACATGAACTTCTCATCAAACCCCACACCCAGGTACTTGAACTCTGACACCCGCAGCAAGTCCTGCCCATATAGACACAACCTCACAGCTGCAAGCTCCTAGAATAAATGACTTGGCCACCGACAACCTGCACCCCCAAATCAATGACCACGCCACTGTGACTGCCTCCTGCAACTTCCTCATCAGCCAATCCACATTCCTCCCCCTTTTCCACACTGCACTATCATCTGCATACAGCGCAACTCCCAACCCCTCGTCCACGGCCCCAAACATGTCATCAATCATCACCTTAAATAAGTTTAGGCTGATGACACTCCCCTGTGGCGTCCCATTGACAACCCAAAACTCCCTGGACAGGTCCGCCCTCACTTTCACCCAGAAATCCCCCCAAACCAAAACCTCCCAATTCAATTATACAACCTTCCTCCTTCACCAGAAGGACTCAACTTAATCAATAACCCCTCCACATCATATCATACACTTTCTTCACATCAAAATAAGCCACAAATATGGGTGTGTAGACAATGGATAATTGGAAAATACGTCATAACACTGACCCAATTGCGCAACCCTCAGTGCATGAATGCAGACAGTCATCTTTGATTTCTGTTTGTTTCAACACCGGTTTTACCAACTAAGAATAATAGTGCTTTCTGAGTTCCATCCCCCCATTATATGAGAGTATAAAGCCCTTTTTATGCCCCGGTCAGACCAATGATCTTGGCTGTTGAGCAGCTGGATTTTGGGGCTCGTCCTCCATATACAACAGTGCGATTACCAATGCTTTTTTGAATGTTGAGTGTCATTTTTGAAAGAGGCTGTAATCTCATCTGTAACTCGTAATTATAATCTGCTAACAAAGTATATAAGCATGTCATGGAACATTTTCAATTAACAAAAAAAATAAAAAATAATAAACGTGCTAATACTATTTTAATAGTAGCCTAAATGAAAACAAAATGCATATATTTGCAATAAAACATTCTCCTTTTCAAAATAACAGTAGGTGTGTAGGTGTGTCCAATGCATGTAATTCGAAGCATCCATTTGATTTTTCAAACAGATGCCACACCCAGAATGCACCGCAACTGCTTCTGCAATGCAAGTTATGCAAGCCAAATATTCTATTAACAGTGAATATATTTCTGCCGTACCAAACTGCAATGATGCAACTGGTCTGACTGGGGCGTTATATCAGCAGTTGTTTTCTATACAGTCAGTAAAGCATATACAGACAAAATAATAATCAGCATTATAGAATCAATTATATAATAAATAAATGAAATGTAATTCTTATATTACAACAGTAATATATAGCAAAAAATGTTGGGAAAAAATGCCATTGTACATTAGGGTTTTTTTCTTCAAAAATTAAGCTATTTTCTCTATAATGATTTCTTTTAAGCCTATATACTACAACGTCATTAACAATATGGACATATATAAACATAACATACACTGTAAACCCTAATGCCTTTCTTTAACACAAATACTTTTAGTAAAGTGAACTCAAATTTTGTGAAATGTTTTGTGAAAACATTTGAGTTATGCCTTTAAGATGCTGTACACACTCACATTGGGTAAAGACACGTGTAATGCTGAGGATGAGTGAAGACGAAGGCGAAGCAATTGCAGAGTTGGAGTTTTAATTAGGCAAAGTATACACATGAAAACAACCAACAATAGAAGATAGCTTCAGAGCACCAGCAACAAAGCATACACAGGAAACAATGATAAAAACTGCAAACAGGGATAATGGAGGTATATGTACTAGTCCTGATGAAGATATTGGAAACAGCTGAGATAGTTAGTGAGATGACATAATGGCGGAAGTCTGTACACTGTAATGCAGTATCAGTCCTGGGAAAGCCACAAGATAGCAGCCAAACTCCACCCTAGTGTGACAGTACCACCCACCAAAGGCACCCCACCCAAACAAAAACATTTGTGTGGCCAGCAACCACGCCTCTTTCCTGGCTAGGCCCCTGGAGAGTGCTGGTGTGCCTGCTGACCTGGCAGAGTCCCTTCCGGAGGCCAACCCAGTGGACATCAACCGCCTTACCATCCAGGCCCGGAGGGATCAGGAAGCCTGTCTTGTAGCACTGGGGCTCTCTCCCAGCAAGGTGGCAATCTGACTTCCTACTGGCCTGTAGGGACTGTGGCCGTCAGCAGGACTGGAATGACTCTCCTTGCACCATGCTGCTGGAGACAGTTGGGGTCATCCTTGGCCTCAACCTGCCCCTGGAGCAGTCCCTGAGTTTTTTGGACCACTCTATCCAACCCACCCCAGCTCCCTCTACCCACCCATAAAGACCCTGGGAAATCTGTCTGTTTTCCCACTCTGCAACCCTGAGAACCCCCAGACAGGTGAGATGGCCTCTGGAGGGGGGGTGTAGAGGGAGGCGCTAGAGTGGATAGGTGAGCTGGAGGAATGAGAACTGGGTCTCGGGTGTGGAGAGTTGAGCCTCAAGCTCTGGTGGTCCAGGCAGCGCCTCAGGCAATGGTTTTGAAGGGGCTCTCTGGGGGAAGACTACTGCTGGTGGGGCCCACTGGTCTAGGCCTGGTGGAGGCCTGGTGCAGGAGGGCCCATCGCCTGGCTAGCTGGAGGGGCCCTGTATCGGAACTGGCTGAGCAGGGCCCTGACTCTGAACCAGCTGGGCATTGGTCTGTCGCTTTGCTGCTTGGACAGGGCCCTGTTGCGGAACTGGCTGTGCAGGGGCCTGTCACTCTGCTGGATGGACAGGGCCCTGTGATGGAGCCGGCTGTGCAGAGTCCTGTCTTTGAACTGGCTGGGCAGGGTTCCATCGCTCTGCTGCCTGGACGGGGCCCAGTGGCAAAATCGTTTGTGCAGGGGCCTGTCTTTGAACTGGCTGGGCATGGGTCTGAAGCTGTGCCAACTGTGCCTGGCGATTAAACCAGTAGTCAGGTCAGTGTCCAGTCACTCCCCATATTTGCCATCTGGACAGAAGGAGCGTTGATGCCGACTGGATGCTTCGTGAGTTGGAAGCATAGAGGGAAGCATAGATGTTCTGTAACTTCTTCGAAAACAGTCCATAACCAACTGCCATGGAGTATGAACATCAGAATCTGTGACAGTTCCACGGAATGGCAGAAAATTAAGTGAAAGGAACACGGATCAAAATATGTGGCAGTTTCACGGAAAAGTCTGCGATTGGCGCACAGTGAAACCTTGCTGTTAACTCGATGTAAGCCTTTCCCAAACCCCTAACCTAACCTTAACCACTCAGAAACCTAGCTGTTAATTCGATGTAAGCCTTTCCCAAACCCCTAACCTAACCTTAACCACTCAGAAACCTTGCTGTTAACTCGATGTAACTTGTATTATGTCGTAATGTATTGTTTGTAACCATGGTGATAATGAGTAAAATAATTATAAAAAAGCACATTTGCAACATCGCGCTGATATAGAAAACAGAATATATGCAAAGTGTCCGCATGGATTCGAACTCGCAACCTTTGGTATATAAGTCGCATTTGCAACACGTCTGCATCACGCTGTTATACAAAACAGAATATATGCAAAGTGGCCACATGGATTCCAACTCGCAACCTTTGGTATATGAGTCGCAAGTTTATACGCCCGCCCACCGTCCCCACCCTACCAATCTGCAAAATCTACGCTAATTACACTCTGCTATGTCATGCTGCGATTCCGTGAAACTGCCACAGATTTAGAAGTTAAGGATCCGTGATTCTTCCACAGAATATTCAGCCATTCCGTGAAACTGCCATGGAGTTTGAAGTTAAGTATCTGTGGTAGTATCACGGATTTCTGAGAGATCACGTTGCCATCCATCTCTGGTCTGCCCTTCTCCCAGATGGCAATGGCAGTTTGTAGTGACTGGCTGGTGAGCAGGAGTATTACCTTTCCCACTCTGTCGCTTTTTGACTGGGAACCCCATCTAGGGTGGTTAAAGTTGTAGTTCATGTTGTGAAAAAAACTGCTACAGGTTTTTGGGGTCCCAGCAAACTTTGCTGGGAGAGGCGGGAAGGGACAACTTACAATGCCAGGTGAAATGTTATAGAATCTAATGCAAAGGGCAAGGAAGACAAAGACAAAGCAATTGCAGAGTTGGAGCTTAAAATATGGTAACTATACACACTTAAACAACAAACATATCAGTAGAATATAGCTCCTTAACACCAGCAACATAGCATACACAGGAAACAATGACCAACACTGCAAACAGGGAAAATGTAGGTACAGTATATGTTCTAGTCAGTCGCGGTTGGTGGATCTTAATTAAGGACGCCGGGCTCGCATTACTTTCGGGACCGGAGTGAATGGAACAGTGTGTAGCGCATCAAAACCATTGTGTGATACCGTTCCATTTCCCCAGTCCGGACAGTAATGCGAGCCTGGCGTCCCCAATTAAGATCCATCGGCCGCGGCTGGTACTAGTTCTGTTAAAGGTATTGGAAACAGCTGAGATAGTGAGATGAATTAATGGCGGAAGTTCATACCTTGTCATGCAGTGTCGGTCCCGGGGAAGCCACAAGATGACATCCACACTCCACCAGAGTGTGACAGCCCCCTTGTGGTTTACAGTGTAAAGTCTATATAAATTATTTTGACATAGAAGCAGTTGCTAAATGCTTAAAATGTAAATATAAAACCAAAAAATCAAAGTTACCAAAGATTTCACCAACTTGATGTGAATACTTAATATACTTACATTTTCTACTCTCCGTCTAAATCAGCGGAGGTGCAAGACCAATTTGTAGATGATATTAGGAAGAAAGTGTATTTTGGATTTTGAGCCTTCAAAATCCTTTTATACAAAAAATGTGTCTGCTTTTGGCTATGTGATTAATTTCTGACCATCAACTTGGTATTTTTCTTTCACACATAAAAAAACAATACCAACCTTGACTGGTTTACCTCTCACCTGTCAAGGATGTATTGATTCATGGCTTCATAGTTTTAGGTTGCTGTTGGCCTGGTTATGGGTGCCATGTACATTACTGTAAACGCTGCCATGGTCTGTGAAATGGGCTTTTTTTTCAACCAGCTGAAGCAATCCTCTCCATGCTTGATGATACATTGTGTTGTTATGTCTCCTCTCAGCTGTCTCATCAGTTATGTTCAGTCTACATTGCTATGGACAAAATAGCCTGACAAACCTCTGTGTCACCTCTCTCCTCCATACTCCAACAATGGAATTGCAGCTTTAGTAAGTAAGCAAGGTTGGAAAGTTCATGCTCATTTACTGCATATCCATACACAAAACTATAACATAATATTGGATTGTTTGCATTTTTGGATTTCCAGTTTGTTCACTGGCAGCAGTTCACTGAAACCTGTGGCATCTGGTTTGGACAGTTAGTCAATGTGCCAAACTGGCCGAACAGATTTAAAATCCTGACATCTTATTGGAACCTTCCAGGCTAAAACATGTTGTCAAGATCACTTCACAAAAATTACTGTGAAAACAGCTTTGATTAATGTCCCGGATATCCAAATATTATGAGCTTCTTGGCAAAGATCCCCTATTAAACAAAAAATTTGTTTGGCTAGCAATAACCTGTGAATCTTGATCCAACCCCTAATGTTCCACCCCCTTGCTTTAAGGGCCCTCTGTGGTCACGTGCTAATGATGAAACTCTGACTGTGCCTTCCCCCAGGGTGGCTAGGAATTTAGTAAACACATCAACTTTAGGAGCAACTCCTTAACTTGTACAGTTCATGGTCCACTGTTCATTTTTTAAACATAGATTACTTTCTAATTTACAAATCCCTTTTATCTTTTAAGATGAAAAAAACACAATAAACATAATTTAACATTTTATTTAAACCAATAGCCTGGTGCCCTATATTCCACTGCTGGTTTGCTTCTAAAGATAAGCAGGGTTGGGCCTGGTTAGTCCCTGGATGGGAGACCAATGCTACTGGAAGTGGTTTTGCAGTGCCAATAGGGGGCCCTCTTCCCTCTGGTCTAAAGATAATTCCCAATGCCCTAGGGCAGTGATGGCAGATCACAGTGAACCATCGGTTAGTATCTACATGTATGAAAAGTGGTCAAAGGAAGAAAAAGTGTTGAACTGGTTACAGGGTCTAGGGCAGTCAAGGCTCAATGATGCACATGGGGAGCGAAGGCTGGCCCGTGTGGTCCAATCCAACATACTTTCTCATCTGGAACCATCCACAGTGAGTGCTTGATTTGCAACATAGTTTTTTTAAGTGCTGTACCAGCATTTTCCAATAACTTTTTAAATCTGTATGGAAGATGTAGCTACAGAGCAGTTCTCTGGTATTTTTTAATGCGTGTTATACACATACAGTATCTCATAAATTGAGTACACCCCTCACATTTTTGTAAACACTGCATCAAATTGGTCTGCATGTCTGTCATCCCAGAAAGAAGTGTCTTCTAAAGATGATGCACTAGAAAGCCCGCAAACAGTTTGCTGAAGACAAGCTGACTAAATAAAAGGATTACTGGAACCATGTCCTGTGGTCTGATGAGACCAAGATAAACTTATTTGGTTCAGATGGTGTCAAGCGTGTGTGGCGGCAACCAGGTGAGGAGTACAAAGACAAGTGTGTCTTGCCTACAGTCAAGCATGTGGTGGGAATGTCATGGTCTGGGCCTGCATGAGTGCTGCTGGCACTGGGGAGCTAAAGTTCATTGAGGGAACCATGAATGCCAACATATACTATGACATACTGAAGCAGAGCAGGATCCCCTAACTTCAGAGACTGGGCCGCAGGGCTGTATTCCAACGTGATAATGACCCCAAACACACCTCCAAGATGATCACTCCCTTGCTAAAAAAGATGAGGGTAAAGGTGATGGACTGGCCAAGCATGTCTACAGACCAGCCGCGGTTGGTGGATCTTAATTGGGGAGGACGGGCTCGTATTACGCTCAGAACCGGAGTGAATGGAATGTGTGCAAATCAAAAAAACAATTGGTTTTGTTCGTTGCGCACCATTCCATTCACTCCGGTTCCGAGCGTAATACGAGCCCGTCCTCCCCAATTAAGATCCACCGACCGCGGCTGCTACAGACCTAAACCCTATTGAGCACATGTGGGGCATTCTCAAACAGAAGGTGGATGAGCGCAATGTCTCTAACATCCACCAGCTTTGTGATGTTGTCATGGAGGAGTGGAAGAGGACTCCAGTGGCAATCTGGTGAACTCCATGCCCAAGATTGTTAAGGCAGTGCTGGAAAATATTGGTGGCCACACAAATTATTGTCACTTTGGGCCCAATATGGACATTTTCACTCTGGGGTGTATTCACTTTTGTTACCAACGGTTTAGACCTTAATGGCTGTGTGTTGAGTTTATTTGAGGGGACAGCACATTTACATTGTTAAACATGCTTTACCCTCACTTCTTTACATTGTAGCAAAGTGTAATTTCTTCAGTGTTGTCACATGAAAAGTTATAATCATTTATTTACAAAAATGTGAGGGGTGTACTCACTTCTGTGAGATACTGTACGTTTTTAGCCTAGATAGAATGCAATGTTCCAAGCTAGTTTTATCTTTGACATTTGGAGATTGATGGCTATGGGTTATATCTCTTGCGTCCCCCATCCCAGTCTCCCTACAAAACAGCACAGTGAACGAGAAGGTCAATGCTGTGTTAGGTGTGCAAGTTTGTTGTTGCTTGAGAAGAGAGCGAGAGAGAGAGAGAGAGAGAGAGAGAGAGAGAGAGAGAGAGAGAGAGAGAGAGAGAGAGAGAGAGAGAGAGAGAGACATCACTTCAGTATGAGGTAGGACAGTATCTTACATAATAATGATAGATAACAAGCTAAATTCCAGTAGTCAATTCTAAGACCTAGCTTCCCCTATCAAATTTTGTGGTTCCATAAAAGCAACACATTTACAGAATTAACAAAGAACTTCTATAAAGTGTAAATATTACAGCTGATTACTATTTCGATATCTACCTCCCTTCTTTACCGTATGTATTTGCCTAATATTCAAGAGGCCTACCATATACTTTTGGATCCCTGTTCACTTAATTTGTAATGTAATAAAGATTTGCAGGGAAAGTGATGCAGAATTGATTATTGACTACAAGCTACCAAAAGCTAAATTTTCCATTTTCACTAAACCACGACATGATTTTGGAAGGGAAAGATCCTGTTTTAGATCGGTGAGTATAATAAGTTATATCTTATTCTAATCCAGTTGTTTACATGTTTTAATTATTATGCCACATGGCCTTTGTATAGTTCTAGATATCTCTATGAATTAATATCCACAAACCTTTGGCCTTAGATTACTCTGCTGTAACATCTGGCCCAGTGTGGGCTGGATTGTTGATGTTTATACTAGCGTTTAGTGCTATGAGTTACTCTCCTGTGTTGATATGTATGTTTTGTTTAGTGTTTCAGTGTTATGCACGGTGGTTCTGTTTCACTTGTTTCCTTTTAGTTGCTTCCCTTTGTGTGGTATTTTGTATGTCTCCTGTGTGTAGTGTTCATGTACTTTTGAGTTCCTGCCCTGGTTGTTTCTATGTCTCTAGTGTGCTCCCTCATGTGTTGCGTTATGGCTCCCTCTTGTGTCTGGTTCATGCTTTGATTTGTGGTCAGTGTATTAGGTTACGTCAGTGTATACTCCCAGGGGGTTTGCGTTAGTCCTCATTTGTTTTAGTTTTTAGGTTGTGTGTTTGCTTCCCTCCCTTGTCAGTCAATGTATTCCTGTTGCGTGTCTCCTGGTCTGTTTGGATTCTCTGTTTAGTCCCACGTGGCAGTATTGTTTTGTTATCGTATCACAGTGTTTTCCAAATAAAACACGTTTGGATTATTGCAACTCTTTTGCGTCTGTCTCATACTATTCAACTACGGAGTACCGTGACAGATTGACTGACCTAAAGAATGAGACAGCGAAGGACCGGTGGTGGACACGAAGAGGAGGTTTGGAACCGTAGGTTCCTGGAGGCTTGGCTGGGTATGCAGCGTTTTCGGCGGATGGACCAGGAGGAGGCCTTGTTCGGTGAGCACCTCCGACAGTGTCTCCTGGAAGCCCAGCATTAAGGCATGCGCCTTTTACGGTTCCCGAGGAGGGTAGAGGAAGAATCAACTTCCACTCAGCTCCAGAGGGTCGTTGCTGGCGCCACTATCCGGACCCCACCGCCGCTAACTCCACAGCAGCCCCGAATGGCCTTCACTCCTCCCGGTAGGGTTAGCCCACCTAGCCACCCCACTAGCTTTCAGGCTAGTTTAGGTAGCATCACTAGCCAACAGGCTAGTACAGGTAGCTCTCCTGTTGCTAGCTTTCCAGTGGTTAGCTCTCCTGTTGCTAGTTCTCTTGTTGTCTGCTCCCCACTTGGTCAGGTTCAGGGTAGGAGTTTCCTACGTAGGACCCCCCGTCTGACTAACAGACCCGGTAGCACTGCCAGTCACTCCAGAGCCCAAGTTAGCTCAGTTAGCCACGCTAGCTCTCTAGGGTGGTGGTGGTGGTAGCCCCCCTAGCTCCTCTGTGCTACAGGCTAGCTGCCCCAATGGCTCCCAGACTTATGGCCCTAGGGCTACGGTTTCAGCTCCTAGGCCTTCAGCTACTGCCCCAGTTACTGCCCCAGTTCCTGCCCCAGTAGTAGCCCCCAGGGCTTCTGTTATCGCTCCTAGGCCCCCCTTTCACCTGCTAGCTGCCAACCCCGTTAATGGGAGGTTAGAGGAGGAGATGCCGGCCCTCATAGGGGGTTCACCCCTTCCTAAGATGGCCGACCTTCCTAAGATGGCTGACTCCTCCGGTGATGTGAGTTAGGAGGAGGAGATGCCAGCCCTCAAAAGAGGTTCCCCCCTCCAGACGGCTGACTGTCACCCCAAGAAAATTTTCGGGCGGGCTATGTGGGGTGGCGATAGCCACCCCCTGCAGTCTGCACACTGACACCTCTAGCAGACTGCACACTGCCTCCTCCAGCAGTCTACCCGCCGCCAGAACCTCCGGCAGCAGTCTGCCCGCCACCAGAGCCTCCGGCAGCAGCCTGCCCACCACCAGAGCCTCCGGCAGCAGCCTGCCCAACGCCAGAGCCTCCGGCAGCAGTCTGCCCGCCGCCAGAGCCTCCGGCAGCAGTCTGCCCGCCGCCAGAGCCTCCGGCAGCAGTCTGCCCAATGCCAGAGCCTCCAGCAGCAGTCTGCCCACCGCCAGAACCTCCGGCAGCAGTCTGCCCACCGCCAGAACCTCCGGCAGCAGTCTGCCCGCCGCCAGAGCCTCCGGCAGGAGTCTGCCCGCCACCAGAGCCTCCGGCAGCAGTCTGCTCAACGCCAGAGCCTCCGGCAGCAGTCTGCCCACCGCCTTGGCCTCCACCGGCGGTCTGTGCACTGCAGCCACTGACTTCCGGACCCCCGCCTCAGCCGCCACTGACGTCCGGACCCCCTGCTCAGCCTCCGCTGACCTCCGGACCCCCTGCTCAGCCGCCACTGACCTCCAGACCCCCTGCTCAGCCGCCGCTGACGTCCGGACCCCTGTCTGGACCCCCGTCGCTGACGTCCGGACCCCCGTCCGGACCCTCGTCGTCAGACCTCCCAGACACCCTGCCACCAGGGCTCCCAGACCCTCTGCCGCCAGGGCTCCCAGACCCCCTGCCGCCCTGGCCGCCTGAGCTGCCTTTCCCCGGGCCACCTGAGCTGCCTTTCCCCGGGCCGCCTGAACTGCCTTTCCCC
Source organism: Umbra pygmaea (assembly GCA_016801145.1). NCBI lineage: Eukaryota > Metazoa > Chordata > Actinopteri > Esociformes > Umbridae > Umbra > Umbra pygmaea. The sequence continues at coordinate 20,560 of JACXGM010006332.1, read as the reverse complement.
GGGCTGCCTGAACTGCCTCTCCCCGGGCCGCCTGAACTGTCTCTCCCCGGGCCGCCTGAGCTGCCTTTCCCCGGGCTGCTGAACTGCCTTTCCCCGGGCTGCCTGAGCTGCCTTTCCCCGGGCTGCCT
>JACXGM010006332.1:0-20332 GCA_016801145.1 Umbra pygmaea | reverse complement strand
TCAGTCCCTCCAGACCCAGGGCCCCTCACTGTCCCTCCAGACCCAGGGCCCCTCTCTGTCCCTCCAGACCCAGGGCCCCTCTCTGTCCCTCCAGACCCAGGGCCCCTCTCTGTCCCTCCAGACCCAGGGCCCCTCTCTGTCCCTCCAGACCCAGGGCCCCTCTGTGTCCCTCCAGACCCAGGGCCCCTCTCTGTTCCTCCAGACCCAGGGCCCCTCTCTGTCCCTCCAGACCCAGGGCCCCTCTCCGTCCCCCCAGAACCAGGGCCCCTCTCTGTCCCCCCAGACCCCGGGCCGCCTTCTGTCCCCCCTGACCCCGGGCCGCCTTCTGTCTCTCCCGGCTACGGACCCCTTTCTTGCCCACTCCGGTGTTGTGGGCATAGGGAGGGTGCTCTGTAACATCTGGCCCAGTGTGGGCTGGATTGTTGATGGTTATACTAGCGTTTAGTGCTATGAGTTACTCTCCTGTGTTGATATGTATGTTTTGTTTAGTGTTTCAGTGTTATGCACGGTGGTTTTTTTTCACTTGTTTCCTTTTAGTTGCTTCCCTTTGTGTGGGATTTTATATGTCTCCTGTGTGTAGTGTTCATGTACTTTTGAGTTCCTGCCCTGGTTGTTTCTATGTCTCTAGTGTGCTCCCTCATGTGTTGTGTTATGGCTCCCTCTTGTGTTTGGTTCATGCTTTGCTTTGTGGTCAGTGTATTAGGTTACGTCAGTGTTAATTATACTTCCAGGTGGTTTGTGTTAGTCCTCATTTGTTTTAGTATTTAGGTTGTATGTTTGCTTCCCTCCCTTGTCAGTCAATGTATTCCTGTTGCGTGTCTCCTGGTCTGTTTGGATTCTCTGTTTAGTCCCACGTGGCAGTATTGTTTTGTTATCGTATCACAGTGTTTTCCAAATAAAACACGTTTGGATTATTGCAACACCTTTGCGCCTGTCTCATACTATTCAACTACGGAGTACCGTGACATCTGCTCATTGTTTTTTTCATTGGTTTGGATACATTTTAACAATGAACATTGGAATGCTGTGGTTTGTTTTCACATTAGATTCCTCGTAATTATTTATTTATTATTGTATTATTATTATAAGTACACAAAGTAGAGAAACTAGCATGTGATTATATGAAACTTATTCTAATTTGACACTAGGCCATTGTTGGTTGCTAACTCTGCCATTTGTATGAATAAGTGTGTTTTATAAAAATAAAAACCATTTTTGTAATCATATCATGCAAATTGTATGAATATGTGTGTTCTGTAAAAATATAAACTTTTTTGTAACCATATCATATTTTTATAGTTATTTATATGAAAATTATTAATTTGGACACATGGGTAGATTTGGGCACAGATTATACATATGTTGTATGATTAGAAGTTTTTCCAGCACCCAATGTCACTATATGGTTTCTTATTTGCATTTGAAAGATGATCTAGAAAAAAACACGTATTTTCTTTGTTTCATCTTGTGCAAGATTCACTGTATACATTTATTCTAAATTATTTTTACATATCCACAAATTTCAAAGTCTTTAATTTAAAAAAAATACCAAGCATATGTATCTCCTTACTTCAGGTCCAATATAACAACAGGTTACATTTGGGTATTTTTTTAGGCATAAATTGAGTTTCAGGGCTAGATCCTTAACAGGTTAAAACTGAAAATTGTTTACTCCTGGCCAAATTTGAAAATTTTCTAAAATTGTGATTAATTGCGATTAATTATTTTAATCATATGACCGGTATAATACAGTCTAATACAAAAGTTCAGGCACCCCTGACAATTTCCATGATTTTCATTTATAAATAATTGGGTGTTTGGATCAGCAATTTCATTTTGATCTATGAAATAACTGAAGGACACAGTAATATTTCAGTAGTGAAATTAGGTTAATTGGATCAACATAAAATGTGCAATATGTATCAAAATTAAATTAGACAGGTTCATACATTTGGGCACCCCAACAGAAATATCACATCAATATTTAGTTGATCCTCCTTTAGCAGAAATAACAGCCTCTAGAAACTTCCTATAGCCTGTAATGATTGTGGATGAAGGTATTTTGGACCATTCCTCCTTGCAAAACATCTCCAGTTCAGTTAGGTTTCATGGTTGCCAAGCATGGACAGCCCGCTTCAAATCACCCCACAGATTTTCAATGATATTTTGATCTGGGGACTGGGATGGACATTCCAGAACATTGTACTTGTTCCTCTGCATAAATGCCAGAGTAGATTTTGAGCAGTGTTTTGGGTCATTGTCTTGTTGAAATATCCAGTCCCGGCATAACTTCAACTTTGTGACTTGTGATTCCTGTACATTATTCTCAAGTACCTGCTGATATTGAGTGACATCCATGTGACCCTCAACTCTAACAAGATTCCCAGCACCGGCACTGGCCACACAGCCCCACAGCATGATGGAACCTCCACCAAATTTTACTGTGGGTAGTGTCGTGTCTAATTAGTTAAGTTTTTATTATTATAAGATTATTATAATAATCTTTATTATTATAAGATTAGACCCCAAATACATGGTTACATGGCATTTTATCTCAAAGATGAAAGATTGTCTACAGCCCACTGATTGGCTAATTCTTAAACATACAGCATCATTGTCATGTTCCCGCCTTTACATTTGTCCCTAGTTTTCGGCACCCCAAAGTCTAAGACCTTAAGCTATTTCTCGGCTGCACCCAAGATGATCCCTCCTTCCTTTAACCCTAACATTAGTCAAGCTCCTGACCCTTCAACCTCTAACCTATGTTCTCCAAAGTTTATACTCAAAGCCTAACAAAAATTATCTGTACCTCTTCACAAATGCTGTCAGCATCTGACCTATCTTTTATGGCCACTCATTTGATGGTCACAGAGTAATGAAACGACCTTAGGCTCAGCTAATGTAAACAGACACATTCCTACATCTAAAACAGCTGTCTCACATTTCGGACAGAAAACAGTCTCTGTCTGCAAGTTAAACAAGTGACATTCAATTGCTACATTAGACATTAAATTATTTTGTAATATAATGATATCATCTTCTTCAACTTGTTAAGGCCTCTTCGAAAACTTCAAACATGCTGTATGACAATTGGAACTGTAACACATTTTCAGAATATTACTTAAATAAAAAGTACTTCATTAATTTAGAACACCATTTGAATATTATCTCTGATACAGTTATTTCTCACATTTTCAGTGATTTCTTTTATTTACTCCCACAGTATCAAGTGTTTGTCTTCAGTGTGGGAAATTAACTTTTTTGTCCACCAGCCACAGTGGCTGGTGGATGCCGAACTTTTACCAGCCACTTTGATTTTTTTACCAGCCACTTTTTCCCAACTTCAAATACATAAAATAAAACACACTAGCATATTCTATATTGCTTCAATACTTTAAATTCACTATGAATACATGTGTTATTAATATAGGTCAATTACTAAAGGGACATTTAGTGAAGACAAGTCTGAGATGAATACTTTTCAGATGATTGACAAATTGTGCTAATCTGTTAGCTAATTGTTTGACCTACTACCGTATTTTAGTCAGCTACTTTCAAATCACTCATGCAACAGTAGGCAGTTTTAACTTTGAGAGGTGTAAAACTTCGCTGATGTAACTCTTGACGTAGGCCAAAGTATTTACACGTTTGTAAATTAATTTCCTAATAATCTGTTTGTAAAACATCTGGGATTACTAATAAAAATACAGAAGTATTGGTTAAATTATTTACATTTACATTTTAGTCATCTATCAGACAGTATTATCCAGAGTGAGTACAGGGGCATTGTTCTTGGAGCAAGTTAGGGTGAAGTGCCTAGCCCAAAGACAACAACATTTGGCACAGCAGGGAATCTAACCAGCAACCTTCTGACTCTAGTCCGACTCCCTAACCACTTAGTCATCTGACACCCAATTATCTCCTATCAAAGCTGCAAGTACTTCTTCAATAATGAAACCAAACATAATACAACATTAAATATAGCTTAATAAGAAACCATATTATGGCGATGTAAGATACTTGAATTAGAATCTGTTGTTAATAAACTAAGTTACACTTGAAAAGTTGAAAAGTTGGACATTGCGTGTGTAAATGTCTCAGTGGCGTTTATCAGAATACAATCATAAAAGTAAAAGTGGCAATTATCAGAATACAATCATAATCTCAGACTAAACAAGTGATTTGAGTGACAGCTGAATCATCCAATGAGCATTTAGCATTCTGCGCTGTATGTGTGTGTTTTTCTTTTTGCGATTACATAAAATCAAATCATAATCACATCAACTTCCCCATATCTGTAATTATACACGTTTTGTCCTTGATATTTTCTATATTGACTTAATCTACCCTACTCAGGCTTAATACTGGGAACTAAATTGATTTGTTTTTCTTCTATACCGCACTATGTTTAATTATGGTACCGCAGCTCAAGGCTGGAGTTCTCACAGACTAGCTCCGCGAAAACCAATCAAATATGCACCTCGACAGAAGTGCGTCTTTCTTTGTTAATGAGTAAGCTTTCACATTTTTGTCAAACGCGTTTATCTCCACTCCTGAAACGTTTTTTTCGGCTCAAGTTTTGTTTAAAGTAGCTAAATAAGAAAACGTATAATATGTTGTACCATTCACCTGCCAGAGTGACTGGTAGATTGGGAAAAGTTACCCGCCAAAGTAAAAATCTACCCGCATTTGGCGGGAGGCAGGTGTTAATTTCCCACCCTGTTTGTCTTGGAAAGCTGTGTTCTTTTGTTGCCATGTATACTTCAGTTATTTGATTGAAAATGAAATTTCTGATCCAAATACCCAATTATTTAGAAAATGAAAATCCTGGAAATTGTCAGGGGTGCCTAAACCTTTGCTTATGACTGTATATATACATATATTTACATAATTTAGGAGAAACCCATGTCCAGAGCAATTTACAGTAGTGAATGCAAACATTATTCAGAGTCGGGGTGGGTGCAGGTAGCAGACTAATTTGGGCCTGAATTTATTTAGCCTCTTGAGATTGAGGAGGCTCTGGTTTGCCTTCAATACCACTGAATCCATATGGAGTGACCAATTCAGTTCATGTGAGATGTGAACCCAAAGGTAGTTAAAGGTGGTAAACCTCTCCATGGCCTCTCATTGATGCGGAAGGGGGGAAGGGGTGGTCAGCCTTGTTTAACCTGAAGTCCACAATCAGCTGTTTGGTTTTGCCTATGTTAAGCAAGAGGTTGTTTACTTGGCCCCATGCGGTCAGCATACTAACCTCCTCTCTGTTGGCCGTCTCATCGTTATTGGGATTAGGCCTTGTAGTATTGTAGTTATACAGGAAATACGGCATGAGGCCAAGGACACACAAAGCCCCTGTCTGTGTTGATGGTCTATTCATTTATTTGAAAATCATTAAGTCAGGGGAAAATGTAGCAAAGGCAGGTGACTTCAATCAATCAAATCAATCAATCAAATGTATTTTATAAAGCTCTTTTTAAAACAGCAGTCGAAAGAAACCTAGAGAGAGGCCGGACTCAAGGGGGAGATAAGAATGGGTGGGCTGTGACAACAGTCTTTGTGTAGCATTAAAACAATTAGGTGGTCTTGGGCAGGGACCACAAGACGCACTCTGGAGAGGTACAGCTGGAGTCACCAGGTGGAAACATGATCACCAGCAGCAGTGATGTGGGCACTGGCACAGTTAGGAAGGGCACAGGACAGAGACAGGAAGGAGTAATCAGGCCAAATGGTCCTGAAGCACAGTCCAAGGGTTTGGGTCCTCCTAGAATCAACATGACATCAGAACAGCCGCGGTCTGTTGTTCTTAATTGGGGATGCCGAGATCACATTGCCTTCAGGGCTGGAGGGAATGGATCTTAATTGGGGAAGCCAGGCTTGCATTGCGTTCAGGACCGGAGTGATGGAACGGTGTGCAGCGCATCAAACCCAGTGTGTGATACCGTTCCATTTCCCCCAGTCCGGTTGGTAATGCAAGCCCGGCATCCCCGATTAAGATCCATTCACTCTGGTCCCGAACATAATGCGAGCCCAGTGTCCCCAAATTAAGATCCACTGACCACGGCTGCACCAGAAATATTAGAGTGGGCATACCTTAGGTCTATTCCCTCGGTACAACTCTGACCTCAAAACTAAATATATGAACTGTCTCTCGTCCCCTGTTACATATCTATTAAACTAAAGTGGGGACTGAGAAAAGTAGACTTACACATAGTAACACATTCTTAGTTTAGGTATAAAACAAAAACAGATACCAGATATTATTGGCCGATTTTTTTATTTGAGGGCACACAGGTATGGGGCCTTCCTCACCCCCTTTTCAATCCATGTATAATTGAAACCATCCTGCTTCTCTCTAGGCACAAATGTCTTCTCTCGGGACCACACTACTTTATAGTGTAGAACTGATGAGAAGTCCAGGCTGTCATTAATCTGAAAGGAAATAAATAAGTGCTTGATTTAACAAAGGAAACATTATTACGGCACCAGCATCCTCACTGTAAATGCTTGAATCAATAAATACAGAGTATATGTTCATGTTTTTTTCATAGATGTACAGTAATTGCAACCCTCAGGTTTCCTGATCTGCTGATTGGATCTGGTTTCTGCTATATTAAGTGTTTCTAGGCCAGTGTTTTCAAACCTTTCATTGGGGCACACCAGACGTTCCGCAGTTTAGCTGTGGCCGCTGAACTAGCTCACCGTATTCATTAATCAAGGGCCTGATAATTAGCCTATGAGTGGAATCAGGTGCACTAGCTCAGAAATAGATCAAATACATGGAACGGCTGGTGATCCCAGAGGAGAGGGTTAAAAAACACTGTTCTAGGCAGACCTTTATGCTACTTTAACTGGGATTATTTTTTTTCAGTAATTAAAGCCTTCTCCACAGAACGGAGTCTTCCCTATCTCCATAAAGGTGGCAACTAAAGCACACCATGTAACCAGTACTTTCACTGTACACTATGTTCGGATACATTTTTTCTTAGTTTTTTATTTGGATACAGTGGTTTGAATTTTTTTTATTTTGTATTAAGATTGACAATATTGCAAACATGGGTCTGAAACAAAATGAGGGAGGCTGGGAAGACTTCCACAGAAGGACAATTCACTGTTGAGACATTAGTGTAGTAAAAGCAACAGTGTCTGAATGTTTGAGGTGTATTGAGAATAAGCCTTCTGAAACACCACATCCAGCCACCAGGGGATAAGGGAGCAGGTGAATTTTAAGCACATTGGATAATATCTGGAAGACAGACCCAGTAGTCTGTCAGCTTAGACTATAGAAAAAACATATGATAAATGTAACATGGGGAGGCACGACATCTGTCACAAACATCATATTAGGGTAAATACCAGACAGTCTGGACTTGGAGTGAACTCTATGAATCACTTTAAACTATAAGTCCTAGACAGGGACAATATTTAGTTGAGCTTACTCTGTCTATCGCCTCACCCCACCACTCCTCGGTGTATTCAATACCCAATTCCCGCTCCAAGGCAGATTTTTATTTTGTGGTAGAGTGTTTGTTGAAAGCCATAACAGATGAATATGTATATACCAGATCTTTAGTGTGGACTGTACCACAGGATGATCAGTGTAGTGAGAGGGGGAAATTAGGAGATTTGAACAAAGTAAAGCCCTTAAAGATGTAGACGTGCATGAAAGTATCTCTAGGTGGCTCCAAGGAGTACTTGGAGAATGCCACCAGAATGTGAGCTTCTGAAAGTTGTCAGCTCAATATTAATAAATATGTTGGGAAGTACAAGCCATCCACTGAATTTGTATCTCTGAAGTAAAGAGCTACTGAGCCTAGGTACCTTTCCTCCCCAAATGAATAAAGTGACAGCTTGATTAATTGATTTAAAGAAAGATTTGGGCAGGAACAATGGGATAGAATGAAAAAGGCAAGATAAATTGAGAAAACTATTCATTTTAATAGCATTAATCTTTCCTATTAGTGACAGTAGTAAATTATGCCAACTCTGAAAATCAGCGTTCATCTGAGTGAGGAGGGGGGAATAGATGGCAGAGACGAGGGCAGGTAATGTGCGAGTCACATTCACTCCAAGGTACTTGAAGCCAGAGCAGAAAATGACAAGTCTATCTATCTGCTGAAGCTGTTGGATTGATTAGGAAGCACTTACGCTTTTGGAGATTAAGCTTGTAACCAAAAAAAGATCCAAAATTCTCCAGCATGGGGAGAATGGAGGTTAAGGAGGTTGCAGGGTTAAGTACATACAGCAGCAGGTCATCAGCATACAATAATAACCTATATTTAACACCCTTCTGTGATTTACCCTGGAAAGAGACGGAGGTCCGCAATGCTACAGGAAGGGGCTCAATGACGATTGGCGAAGAGCAAGGTGGGGCAGAGGGCAACCCAGCCAGCTGGTATGTTCTTCCAAAATGACCACTGGCATAACTACTTCAAGATAACTTGCTTTCAACTTGCTAGCACATTCACACCAACATGAAGGAGGCTAAGGAGCCTGAATTAAGAACAGCATGTGGGCTTCTTCCCATATTGATGCTTATGTTTGGGTTGGAGACAATATACTAAGTTCCAGTGACTCAGTAAACATGGATAATAGTACGGGGGCCAGCTGGGTGTGGAATTTCTTAAAGAACTCAATTGAAAACCCATCTGGACCTGGAGCTTTGCTGCTCTGCATAGATTTGATAGACTCAACAACCTATTCAAGGCTCAGAGTAGAGTCTAGGTCAACTGTAGCATCAGTGGGAACTGTAGGAGTTTCCTAAGCATCCAAAAGCAAAGACATATTGGTGGTGTCTGATGGGAACTCAGATATGTAAAGTGGGGAATAGGATCACAATAGGATCAGAAAGTAAGCTATTATAAGTCTTTACTTTGTGGAATCAGACGAGTGGCAGCATAGAATATTAATTGGTGCACCAGCAGAAGGATCGCTCTGTCACTGTGCTCATAGTATACAGTAACCTTTTTGCATCTTTGGTGAAAAGAATTGAAGCTCCAGCATGGAGAAGTAAAAAATGAAATAAACGACTAGATAAAACCACCAAAATAAAAAATCCCTGTTACCATGGTATATGGTGTCCCTGTTACCATAACACTGTGTTTAGGGCCATCCAGTGGTGAGGTTGTTACATTGAGTAATGTAAGTTGAATAATATGGAGTTATTTAAACAATGTGTAGACTGAATTGGTTAACGGCATACCTGACAATAAAAAATGCCATTAACACGAATGAGTATTTCAAAAGGCACAATCAAAATAACCAAATAAGTAAATACATGAGCAACAACAACATATACAACTTCAATCCTACAATACTCAGGGCCAGCTACCCTAGCGATCTAGCTTAGTTGGCAAAAAGAATAAAGAGCAGCATAATATCACTCTCACACTTTCCCAAAATGTTGGGCAAATCATCCCTGGTCTTCCCTGCAAATTCAACATGGAAGCATGCGGGGAGGTGAAGAGAAAATGTCACCCCGTACTCATGGAGTCTATGTTTCAATAGGGGGAATGTAGCCCTCTTCAAGGCAAAACCTGAGCTGAAGTCAGGAAATATAAAAACTTTATTCCCATGGTAGATCAACTCCTATCTCTTGGTCGTGAAAGTAGTGAATCAGTCAGTGGTTAAATTGGGCTGGAGCTCTCCGAGGCTCCGCTCTGGCACATAAGCATGCTCGGATGTTCCTTCTTGCAGTCAGTTGCCTACTTGAAATATGTCACATAAAATTTTATGAAAGTGATACTTTTGACAATAAATAAAATATTTTTTAAATGGCATGTCTATTTTGTCTCAGTGGAGCTGAGATAAGAACAATCGGAACACGGCCGTATTCTTGTTCAGCTGCTTAATCTCGTTGTTAGTTGACCATCGCACACCGCTCGTGCATTGCGCATCAAGGTAGGTTTTATCCTACGTTCAGACCCAGTGCTTGAAGTAGGAAAAAAAGTGCCGGTACTGTCTTGCATTGGCAAATCATTATGACAGTTGAGATTTCTACAGTGTAAATCTAAACTTGGAGACATTGCTGATAAAACAACAATTTATTGTTATTTATAACAACATAAATGTATTTATTTAAACAAGTCTTGTGTGTGTGTGAGTGTGTGTGTGTCCCTTTACAAACAGTCAGGCCATGCATGTGTTTCGTTACTCATGTTATTGTTGACATCGCTGTCATTGACCAAGGTAACATTAAGGTTGGTAGCTGCAGACTCCTCATTAATGCTAGCAGTTCCGCTCACATCAACCTTCAAGGTCTAAGGGGTTTTAGGTCCGCCTGGCACAAAGTTGACCTTTTGGCCTCCGGAAAGGTCATAGTTTGACCTACAGTGAAGTGCCTTATGGTTTTAGACTCAGCAGACCCATGGCTACAACATGGATTAATGAAATCCAACATCCTGGATCATTGAATTTTATGTTTTATAAAATAGTTATCCCAAAAAATAACATATATATATTTTGTTTATTTTGTGTAAAAGCATGTAAACCATGATGAATAAGGCTTTTTAATGTAGATTGTCAATCCCCCAGGGCTCCTGGACTGGTGTGAAAAGTTTGGACGCCATACAAACTAGTCAACATCAAAATGATGCACCCATTTTTTACAATATTTCTATACGTTTTTGAATTCCCAGCTATTTTTTACTTCCTGACTGTAACGTGTTTAGTAAAAAAGGTGTCTATAAAACATGACCGACTTTGAGGCATCATAGCTCCGGCTGTGTTTGTTTTTCTTTGTGTGTGTGTGCATGTGTCTCTGTGTGTGTGTGTTGTGTGTGTGTAGTAGTAGTAAATAGAGAAAATGGGAGAAGGAAGTTTGTGTGAGGTGAACCTGGTCACCACAGAACCCAATCTTCTCAGCTGTTGCTACTGTCATATGCTGCACTCTCTTCATGTGGCAGATTATGTTTATAAAATGTGTAATCAAGTGATGACTGATTAACAGTAATGTACTTTAAATGCTAAATGCCCTAATACATGTTGATACTACAGAAATGCAAAATATAGGCTCTTAACCTTGCAGTTTTGGACATATCAAATAAGTCTCGATTTTTCAATTTCTTTGCACAAAACTCTCCAGAAAATGCCATTTAATGGTTTATTTTTCAAAAACATTTTTTTCAAAAATGCCGCAGACCCCCCTAGGGAGAGCCCCACCACATAACAAATGCCAATTTAACCCATGGAAACAGTGATACGAAGATGTGTGATGTCTGGCAGTGTGTGGCACCTCCACCTGTTGAATCCCTGCCAATGCGGTGAGCTTGGTCTAGCTTTAGGGGTGACTGAAAAACTGACAGAACGATCTCAAGGTCATCATTCTTATCCACCAGCCAACGGTTTCTTTTTCCAAATGGGCAACTACCTTCTCCAGGTCTAAAATCAAGTTGAATCCTTTAATCCAGTGAGCATGCCCGTCAGCAGCAGCAGGAACCACATCAAGGGCTACAGAGAAGGGGGCCAGAGCTGAATCAATAGTTGTTTTTATCTGGACAGTGAGAGCAGCCCTAATATCCATGATTAAATCGGCTGACAAGACAGTCAGAGGGGACTGCAGCTCCGCCATTTTGTAACTGGATGAGGTTCTGTATTAGCAAGTGCAAGGCCAGAATTGGCGCCATGACACTCTGGGTCACTCAGAACAGAAGGGACGTCTGCCATGGGTTGTTTTCCCCTTGAAACGAAACATGCAGCATTTGAAAGAAATAGGTAACTTAATAAAATAGCAAATAAAATATGCAAGGGTACAGATTAGAATGTTATGGGAAAAGTTTGAAAAGTTAGCTAGAGTGCACAAGCCTCATCCCTGTTGAAATGATCACTCCCAAGGTAAAAGAACAATAATTTTTATTCTCTCAGGTTAGTAGTCAAACAAGGCAGCAACAGCTCAGGCGAAGGCACAGAGGACAATCCATAAACAAAACACTAAACAAACGATGCACGGGTCAGGCCAGAACAACAATCCAAGAATGTAGGCTAAGGCACTGAGGATAATCCAAGGCAGAATACTTCACAAGCAATGCAGGGGTCAGGCCAGAATAACAATACAGGAATGTAGACTAAGGCACAGAGGATAATCCAAGGCAGAATACTTCACAAGCAATGCAAGAGTCAGGCCAGAATAACAATACCGGAATGTAGGCTAAGGCACAGAGGATAATCCAACGCAGAATACTCAACAAACAATGCAGTGGTCAGGCCAGAACAACAATACAAGACTAGAATGCTTAGTATGAAGAAATCAATACTTACAATACCTAGCGAAGAGGCAATGGTGTGTGTGTGCTTTATATAAGGACTGGGTGAGAGCAGGAGTACAGAATTAGGGTGATTGAGTATGGGTTATGGGAATTGTAGTTCTGCGCAATCTAAGAAAGGGAAGATGTAGTTCTCAGGGAAGAGGAACTGGGAAACGTTACACACCTGCAACAACTCCTCTCACATGCTCAATCCAGAACCAGTTTGAATTTGTACTAAATCTGCGGCCTCAGGGAGAATGACGGTGTCAACATTGCAATCGTTATTGTCAAATTCAGAGACTGAGATGCCTGGCAGTGCTTCAGGGATTTAAGCAGCACCTGTGTTATACCATATCAGATGCCGGCGGTGGCGGAGACAAAAAAGACATACCTTTTTGGAATTTGCAGCCTTGGCACTTCACCAGGCGAGGTCGCTGTTACTGAAGCTTTCAGTAATGAACCCATTTTCAAAACAGTTCTTCTAAGTGGTTCAGTGCTTCACCAAAGCTTTATTTGCCCATCGCTAGTCGTGGGTGTGAGCAAAGAACACAAACAATCTAATACCGTTTAACAAGGGCTATTTATTTTGGTAACTATAAATAATAGTGTGGGAGAATCGGCTGGAAGGGACCAAAGAAAAGAAAGTCCCCACCCCTAATCTGTCCTATCTACTTAACACAAAACACATAAACTAACTGGCACACGGATGACATGCCCTAACCGAAGTACAGGGGGTGGTCCGCACAGATCTACCCGAGTGTGTATAAACACTGAAGAACACTGCATAGTATTAAACACGCTTATACTGGGGGATGTAACACTATTATAAGGATTGTGAGCTTTACTCACTTTTTTGAACACACTGCTATTATTTCAAACACAACTGTACAGCTCTGGAAAATACTGAGAGACAACCGAGGACACAATGAGTTTCTGGATAGTGACAAAGTCGTTTTTGTCCGACTACTCTCTACCCAGGGCAGTAACATAACAATTTGATCTGCCCCTAGCACAGCCCCTGTGCATAGCTGGAATGATGCCACCAGGATATGAACCCTGGCCACCGCGACGCAGTGGTACAGCATCTTAGACCACTGCAACACATGGAGACCCAGCTACATCTGTTGCTTATTGACCAGTGGAGAAATATGCTGACTTCAAAACTGTATAAAGAGAACCTCAAGGGAATGTCGTTGATGAGGTTTATGCCACATACAAAATAAGTACTGTATACTTTTGCTGGTTATATAATTTAATATCAAACAAGTGTTATTTCTGTTGCTAGCTACTATACAGCATTTGTAAAACAGCTTCTGTTAACCACATCAAATCGCCCGTCCTGGCATCCCCAAATATTTGAAAGCGGGCACTGACAATAAACTAACTGGCTGGTGGTACTTGAGGAGAGGTTAGAGAACCACAGGATTAGGCAATATCATCTCCAAAGGAGTTTGGACATCGACACATTAATTGTTTTAATTGGCTCTGTTTTTCAGCAATTTGGAATAGAAATGATGCAATGGTTACGGGATTCAAGTGCTGACTATCAGCTTTAATTTGAAAGTATTTTTATCCATATTGGATCAACCATTAAAAATAACTATGTTTTCAACATAGTTCCCTACAATTTAGGATACAAAATTTGGACAGATTAATATTGTGTACAATAAAGAATGCATTTTGTTGCACGTCCTTTCTCTAGCCTTCAGCATAGGTTCAATTGGATTTACTTTGGGTGACTGACTTGGCAAGTGTACAATCTTCCAGCTTTTGGCATTATGTTTGAGGTCAGTGTCCTTCCGCAAGATGAAGTGCCGTCAAATCAGTTTACAAGCATTTGGTCGTGGTCGCAAATGGACAAGATGCTTTTTTTAAGAACATATGCATATTCTGCTGCTGTCAGCAGTTACATCATCAGTGAAGTAAGATTTATTTTTCTCATCAGTACACCATACCTGTTTCTAGAGTTCTACGGGTCTTCCTTGGTAGTTTTAGGCCATTCAATTTGTTATGTTAACTAGTGTTTTTGCACCATGCAGTGTAGATGATAGTGGCTGACATCTACGCCCCTGGAGAATGTTCCTGATCTGTTAGACAGCTGTTTAATATAGCTGTGCTCACCAGTGCTTTCTTTTGTGTCTATGAAAAAGTACATTTTGGAAGACCTGATATTTAGGCTGGGTGTTTACATTTTTCATTTATTTGCCAGATAATGGCCAGCTTGAATTGTATTGACATGGCTTTGATCAACATGTTGTCAGACCCCAGCATCAGACATGCAAATCTTAAGGTATCATTAAAAAAGTCATTGGAAACTCTCTTGTGCATACACTAAACACTGCAAACATACACACTTGCTAATAACACACAGCTGTAAAACCCTAAAAGGGACAGTTAAGTACAAAACGTTCTGTAATTGGATTAATATGTTATGGATGAAAACTCCACAAAATGAAAGCTGACATACTGCACTTTAACTTCAGTGATGATTTAGATTCATGTTGCAGTCTTATATTATAAACGTGGTTTATTGAGCCCTGAAGGCTGCATTTCTGAAAGCCATGGTATACCAAATATTATATATGACAGGATTGATAAAAATAAATTATGTATAGTGGGAATTAAGTTGGTAACCAGTTCATAGTGGCTATAAGGCACCTCTGGGATTTATAATATATTGCCAATGGGCTGTATCCAGGCCTGCTATGTTGCATTGTGCCTAATATCAGCCCTTAGCCATATACCTCACTCCTGCATTTTATTGCCAGAATGTAAAATGATCCACTAATAAAATAAATGATTCTAGGAGAGTCTTTCAAGAGTTTAACCATTTAGAGTCCCACAACTCTTTAATAACTGGTTTCAAACTGTCTATTTGAAAAAGTCAAACTTTTCTCTTTTCTCTCTTCTCTCAGGGACACAGGGAGTTCCTTGTTTATATTTGAGATATTCAAGTATTTATATATATATGTATGTAATATTATTCATTGTTTATCAGCTTTAATTGATGATAAACTAGTATTTCTTTACATAATATTGTGCAAACTTCAGTATGCTAAAAGTAAATGTTAGAAAAATCTGTCCTAACCTGCAAATGTAAACATTTTCGTTTGTAAGGGAATTGTGGTGTTCAGTGTTTTATGGTACATACAGTACTAGACACAAAATAACAGAGCAAAATAAATAAAAATAAATCTACAAGCTGCTTTCCTGGATTTAAATAGGAAAGCGCCATTCTACGCCCAGTGTCTCAAGTCAATTACCAGCGATACATTTTTGTATCGAAGTCCAGGTAGTTCTGACTACACCATAGTGGAATCCAGCTGTTGCACACATTGCTTGTGTTTGTTTTGACAGCTCCATGTTTTAAGATTTACCATAGCATTTGGTTTGTTAAAAAAGAGGCCAATGTTTGTTTGCAGAGTTGCTGTCAGGCACCTGCTCTGCTCCTGGGGGACCTGCTCTGGCTCTCAGTGTCAGGAAAGGTTGGGACGTGACAGAACGGTTAGCTCAGTGCATGGAAATGCATCTGACTGGCTGACAGTGGAATAGGGCTGGTGAGAGAGCGAGTGAAAGAGATTTATTGCTTTGTGCTAATCCACTTTCATTGGTGTGCTGGTCCTCCATGCTTCAAATCTCCCTTCATGTCCTCAGCCCCCTGTTACTTTTCAAAGGGCTTCACGCTTTCTCAGCAGCCATGGCAGAAGTGCAGACAGCCGCTCTCACCGGCCTGGTGGGCAGTCACCGCCCATAGGGGGCAGCAGTACCACATGCAAGAGAGTCTCTGATCATTTTGTGTTGTGTTCAGATCTGTGAACAAGCTCTTCATCCCAGGCAGGAAGCAATACAGCAGTGGAGACTCATAATTAACAGACCACTATTCACATTCCCTCTGTTCCATGTACCCTCTAGTTGTATGCTCTCTCTCTCTCTCTCTCTGTCTCTCTCTCTCTCTCTCTCTCTCTCTCTCTCTCTCTCTCTCTCTCTCTCTTCAATGATGGCTAAACTGGAGGAGATTGACAGATTGGCTTTTCTGGTAATCATCTGTAATTACAACTAATTTGAGTTGCTGGTGACATTTGCTTTCCCGCCATCCCTTCCAATTACAGAGAGTATTGGACTCTAACATCTAGCATCAGGTAAGTGGAATGGAATGGAAAAAGTCAGAAACAGCTCCAGCCATGTGACGGCTCTCCACTCGTGCCAGTAGATGGATGGATGGTTAGGTTATAGGTATTCCATAATGCATGATGGGCTCCCCTCCCTGTTATATTGATCAAGAAAACCTTCAGAGTTCAGGATGTGATAGATCAAGCATCTAGATACATCTTTAAAACTTGTCCGCTGTGTTTCTGTACAAGCCTACATTCTTCTCTGTGTGTCTGGGTTGTGATTGGTCTAGGCTTCCCAGCTTTAGGTCCACTTATAACCCACTAGGTGACGAGTGTCCCAGTGACAGCTCTAGGGGATTAACATTTTAGGGAGTATGGATGAAGAATTGATTATAAAGTACATGTCTGACAGCCAGCATATATTTGAGATTCGGTAGGTTACCTGCCCCTGAAAAGTTATTAAAATGTGGTTGTCTTTGAAATTTAAGGCGGCTTTACACCAGTGAGTTAAGTAAGGACATGCATTATGGCAGTCTCCAGGGCTCAGGAAAGGTTAGTTGTTACAGAAACATAGTTCTAGAAAACTTTTACTCTACACATTGTACTCCACTTAGGTAGATTTATCCAATATTTTTTAAGTGTCAAGTCGTTTCAGTTCAACTCCTGCATTTGGATCAGTAACAGGTTTTGCAAAGATATCTCATCATGGGTGATCAGTGATCAGCTGTGGGACTTCATATTGAATGTAAAGATATGCTCCAATGCAAGGCTGCTCAATCGAGCTCTCGGAGCACTATCAACCTTTGGAGTTTCTCTTTAACCCTAGTTGGTGACTAACCTGATTAAGCGTTCTATCCAGCTTATTATTAGAATAAGGTGTGCTGAATTAGTGTTGGAATGAAAACCTACAGTATCAGCAAGTGGAAGCAACAGCCCTGCTGTAACGGGTTCTGCAATGTGATGTCCATGTTATCCCTGGATTTGGATGTGACCAGTGAATTAGTTTACCTACATACCTTAACCCAACACCCACCTCTCACTTTCTCTCTCTCTTTCTTTCTCTAGATGTGTGTGAAACATGTTTTGGTTTTATGAAAGTGTTTATACTAATGGCAATGAATAATTCATAGCTTATTCTGAGTTTCCAATCACAGACATTCTTTATCCGCCTGTATCCAAAGTAGTCAGTATGATATAAATGGGTTTTATTTTTTATATAATATAGCCCTTTAACCAGTGCTTTATTGTCAACAGAAGAAAAGCATGGAGGAGAATAGAGTGACCTGTGCATCTCTGAGGTAGCAGGACACAACAAATACCATAATAAAGCTTTGCATGGATATAATTGTATTTGCAAAGGGGCATAGAGCCTCGATGAGCTTGCAGAAATTGCATACATGAATATATACTATAGGCTCAGGGGAAAATGTTCCTTTTATTGTCATGGAATTTTGTCTGTCGACATCATTGGAAACTTAACATGAATTGTTCAATAGAATAATAGGAGAGACTTTTTTGACACAAAAAATTGAGAACCTGAGATCATTCAAATACGTACTTTTCAATCCATTAAATCCTAAATTTATTATAAATAGGTTATAACGCTTAATCAGGGCCCGTATTCACAAAACAATTTATCCTACCACTAAATGGACTCGTAAACAGCAATAAAAAAAAAAAATCTTATTAAAACCTTAAACCTATTCACAGAGCTGATGAGACCAACTTTTAGTAAGGAATTCTGAAAACTGTTACCCTAAGAGTAGGAGCGTGGTTGACCCTGTTGCTATGGATGATGAAATGTTCCATGAACAAGCTTACTATTATGCCCGCAGTGATTGGTTGATAGGGGATGGGTGTGTCACTGAATTAATCACAGCACGTTGGATGTTTAATGTTGCCATATTGAAATAAAGATATTCAAATTAATATTTCTATTTAATTCTCAGTTACATGTTTAATCACTGACACTATGGCAAAACTTTTATTGTAATATGTATATTATGTTCAGCAAATAATCAGCCTCTACATGTCTGGCAACTTGTAAATAATTTGCGGATATGCAGCAGTCTTTTTATTATTAGACTAGTACATCGATCGGACAACACATTGGGCATACCAAAACAAAAGCCAAACTGGGCCCAGGGTCCAAAAATAAGCCTAAAATGAGGAGTGAGCCCCTCCTAATAAAGACAATGAATGTTTTGAATTATAGCCTCCATTACATTTCAATACAGTTTGCAGTGAAATGTATAGGGAGGTTAATTTATGTATACTGTAAAAATAATTGTATTTATTTTTCTATAGCCGAAATACATTGAATGACCTGTGGCAGTAGTTTGTCACTTGAATTTTGCAGAAAATTTACTGAACATAATATAAATACTCAAATAAAAGTTTAGCAGTAGTGTCATTGATTAAACCTGTAACAGAGAATTATAAATTGACGAGTCAGTATATCATTCTCTGTTTCATGTTTATAGTCAGTATATACTCTACATCTCCGTTTCATGTTTATAGTCAGTAATCCTCAATTTCCTGTTTAATCAGTGACACAATGGCTACATATTAATTTGAATATCTTTATTTCAATTTGGCAACATCAAACATCATACAGTATTACTTAATTTATTTTCGATTAATTGATTAATTCAGTGACAGACACACATCTCCTATTAACCAATCACAGCGGACATAGTACGTAAGCTTGCTCATGGAATATTGCATCATTCCATAGCAACGGGGTCAACAATGCCCTTACTCTCAGCGTAGGAGTTTTCAAAATTTCTTACTAAAAGTTGGTCTCAGCAGCTCTGTGAATAGGTTTTAAGAGGTAACTCTTAGCTAAAAACCTTCTGTGCTTTTTAGGAGTCCTTTTAGCGGTAAGATAACATGTTTTGTGAATACGGGCCCAGATCTTCAACTAGGCCTACGTCACATGAATTGACAATCACAGTCTGCTTAAACTATTAGAAAACAAATCATTGTATTTTTCTTGTTTATATTGAATATGTCTTTTAAATATTCACAGTGGAGGGTGGCATACGTATGACCTTTTAAGTTAATGACTTCTCCAAAAGCTTATTTATAGTCAGCTAACCGGGAGTCCAATCAATGAGACGAGATTGGTGGTAGATATGCCCTGTCACGATTTCTGAGTTTTCGATTAATGTAATGATTCAGGGATGAGGAACTGAGGTGCGTTGGATCAACCTGGTGGCCAAACTGGACAAAACTGCTATTCATTGCACTAGTGTGTTTGTTTGTATTTGTCCATGTGTATGCACCTCATTATCATCAGCTGAACCTTGTTATGCAATTAAGTGTTTGTGTATTTATGTTTCCCTCTGACTGTTTGTCTTCGTGTGTCATTGATGTATTGTTGCCTGGTTGTAGGGAGTGAGAAGTTGCACCTGTTACTAATCGCTAGGGTTGTGTAGTTGAGCCGTCACCTTGTTATGTGTCGTAACATATCTCCTAACTAAGAATATTGTTTGATTTCCTTGTTACCATTCGTGCCGAAGCCACGTATTGCATTGTATGTACTTGGTATGCCAGATTGGTTCGTTAGTCTCGTACGCTTTTGTTGGAATCTGCTCCTTCCTGCAATATTAAAATATATTACCATATATATATATAATAATAGAAGATCTATGGTAACAACTCCTGCATTCTTCCTCCTAACTTTGAACATCCAAGGGCACTGTGACTGGTAAGGGCACTGTGACTGGTAAGGGTTCAGGGACTAGGGCAGTTACCAGGACTAAGTCAGGCATTGGTAAGGGGACTGGGGAAGGAACTAGGAAATGCTCTGACTCAAGGACAAGGACAGGCCTGGGAACAAGGCAAGGCTCAGATTCGGAGACAAGGCAAGGCTCAGATTCGGAGACAAGACAAGGCTCAGGTTCGGAGACAAGGTAAGGCTCAGGTTCGGAGACTAGGCATGGCTCAGGTTCGGAGACAAGGCAAGGCTCAGGTTCGGAG